>JAQJVL010001796.1:0-144743 GCA_035578905.1 Stictocephala bisonia
TTTATACAGTTGGCGAATTTAGGACTAATAAGTCCTCTCTTACAGTAAACCCTTTTATGTTAAAGTAGTAAATATAAAAAGCCTAAAACATGGAAATACAGAACTAAACTAAAGAAAAATAATAATAATTAAATTACAAAGAAGCAAATAATATAAATTGAATAAACTACTAACATATTATCAATTTTACCTTTCTCTCACTCATACACTCGTTGGACCCTAATCCCAGACCCCATCCCCAGCTACCATCACACTCATCCACTCAAAAAGAAAGGCTTTTAATGATGCTGTGAACCGAGCCTTATTGTCATATCTCTTTAAATATGGAGAAAGTTTATTCCATTCTCTGCAGGCAGTTACTGAAAAGGAATTTGTGTAGAAAGATGTTCTATGAAGAGGAATACGTAATATTGATGAGACTGACCGTGTCTCCTTGCACCAATTTTTGAGTTATACTGAAAGTTTTGAGAGAGGTACTTAGGATTCCCATCATTAAGTACTAAAAACAAAATACTCAATATTTTTAATAATCTAAGGTCAGCCAATTTAAGAATGGAATTTTGAATATAGTATTGAGAGATATGATCATCATATTTTAAATTAAAAACAAATCTAATACAATAATTTTGACTAATCTGAAGTTTATTAGCCAAAGCCACAGTCATGTCATTGTACACAGAGTTGCAGTAGATGAAATGTGGAAAGACAAGTGCTTTTACAAGACGAAGCTTTATTTTTACTGGGAGAAAGTGTTGAAGTTGTTTGAGGAAATGGATAGCACCAAAAGCCTTTTTACAAACACTAAGCACTTCTTCTTCCCAAGTCATATTCTGGTTAAAATTAACACCTACACTTTTAACTGAGGTACAGGAAGGCAGAGGTTTGCCATTGACTAGAATTTGTTTGATTTTGTTTATATTGAATTTGGTGTGAAGGCGAGAAGAACAAATAATAGTGGGCTGTGTTTTATCCTCATTAAGTTTAAGTAAGGCCATGATTTTTGGTCCATTTGACTAAATTTTCAATATACGAGTTATTGTTTCGTTTAAGCTACTAATACAGAAGTGAGCATAGATTTGCAAATCGTCAGCATACATGTGATCTTTACTACTATAATTAAAAATTATATTGACGAGTTTAAAAGTTGATATACGCCATGTTAGTCTCGAGCCTCACTAGAGTGGGCAGAGTTCTTAGATCCTCTTAATGTATAGAGAATCTCTATAAACAGTAAGTTCCAATAATGCATGCTTACCTCTTACATTATAAATACAGTACTAGCCGATCTCTTCGGGGCTAAGCCTCCACATTCCCTTAGTCCACCTCATAGGCCTGGGCCTCGACCTACGGCCTCACGAATGGATACTGCTTGATAGTAGAGCTCGGCCTCGTCCTTATGGGGGAGCTAGGAATTAAGACCTAGCAAAGGAACGCTGCCTGAAGCGTCACTACCTCGTCCTCACTAGGGGACCCTCACTGTAGAGGATCTTGGCCTTTGGTCTTGTCTGGGAGCTCAACTTGCAGCCTTGCCAGGCAACTCTGGCTGGAGCATCTCAGCAATTGGCCTAACGAGAGAACCCTGTTTATATCTCGGTTGTTTGTTCGCTCATAGTTTTTTTTTTTTTTTCAGACAGCCGATTAGAGTGATCAAATAAGCATGTGGGAGAGGTTGCACTAAGTGTTCTTAGACCACTCTCACCTTAGAATGTCAAGTACTGTAGGTCCTGAGTATTCATGATACATGTTTTACCAGATCAATTACAAAATCAGAGGTGTCGTCATTTTGAGGACGATTTTCACGGATTGGTTGAGTCACTTTATTTGTACTTGTTGATATTAGAAACAGCCTGAGTGTGAGTGTATGATGAGGATTTTTTCTGATTATTAGTCCATTGATTGACGTTCTGATGTACGTTGCTCATTTTCAACCTGTACATGATTGACATTTTTAATAGATGATTTATTATTAGAGTTAAGTATTTTTAACAACTCTCTCCTTTAATTCTTGGATATGTATACAACCTCTGTTGTAGTTTGTATGATATTCATCACAATTTACACAATAAGAGTGTATGTCATTTTATTATCGCAATCTCATTTGCAGTGGTGCTGTTCTGTGTATTTTGAGACACCTAGGATCTAGTTTACAAGTTTTTTTTTTTTTTTTTTTTTTTTATCCAATATGTTGACAGCTATGTTGAAATATTGTACGACTATACATTGAAATATAGTTATGCTTTTGCTTTTAGGTTCAACGATTATAGTAGAAAAGTTTATCCAGTTTTAATATGTTTGTTATTTCTCCTTTTCCAAGGTTAAATAACAGAGGGATGAGAGTTGTTTTTTATTTTAGGCTAAAGTACACTTAAAACAGGCAGTCCAAGAAATATGTGCACAGATTTTATTTCTTCGTTTAAGTTGACCAAGGAACATTTTAAAGTAGAACTTATCTTTTTATAATGCATGGTATTTTATTTTAGATTGATCATAGAAATCCGTCAAATTTATATAAACATCAATTTACGTTTTCCTTCCACTACAGTAGAAAAATCAAACTTGACCATTTGCTGTTTATCTTTTACTTTGAAGCTTCTGCAACGGAGAGAAATAGAACCATCGTTCGTATCAACAGTAGGCGGTACGTGGTTCACTGAAACGTCATTATGACATGGCAGATGTTCAAACCTATTTTGTTTACAAAGTTTATCTGCATCAAAAACATACTTCTTGTTCTTGAGCTAAATAAATGAATTATTAGCCCGTATATGCTTTTTGAGGATGCAAAGCCAGTCATTTCATTTTTAGAATCAGTGTTGTTTGGTTTAATTGAAATTGTACAAACCCATTTGACCCTGAAACAAAACAATGAAGAATAAATTACTTAACTATTTATTATATAAGGAAATTAAACTTGGAATAATCAGTAACTGATAACAATAAAAGAGTTAAAAGAAAATATACGTAATTAAGACATACTGATAGAAAAGTTCACAAAAAATTTGGAAAAGATACTAAGCCTAAGTGTTAAAAAAAAGATACTACTTTGAGTGTCCAAAAAGTGTGTTACAACATGAATTCCTTTAAAAATTGTAGTATTGGTGCTTTCTTAGTTTGAAAATTGCATGTAAAGAAATTTGCAGTAATAATAAAACTGCATGTCAATAACAACAGGACGCCGTCACAGAACAAACACTTCACTCTGGGCATTTAATCGCAGTGCGCCTTAATAATCTACAAGAATGGTCCTATTGATAGTTACATTCATCTGCAAAATGTTTAAATTGCATAATATGTCAAAACTGTGCATATTCCACGAATTCAACTGTTCCAGAATATGTGTGTCTTATGTCCAAAATTATTTGAGCTAGATAATACAAATAAGACATTAAAAATGTATATTTTTAAAAGAAAAATACTTAATACAACGTAGTTCCCATTTCACGTAGCTGTAAGTCCCTTAGTTGCCCGGCCGTCGATTTCCGATGGCAATATTTCCACTAGATTATGTTGCCGCCATGTGTGTAAGCTCCTATTATATTATTATATTTAACTCAATGCACGACTGTCGAGACGGCGGCGACGGCAATGTTGCCGCAACGGCAAAAATCGCCTTATGAAAGCGGCCTTAGAAACAATTTCTACACTCGTTCATACACAATCATATAGAGTAAATAATGTTCGCCCACATCTCTACGATTGACGTCTTAATAATGAGTAAATAAACGAATATTGATTGTTTAAGCAAACAGAAATTGTATAAATGACATATAAGGGCAGTGATTACTTTATAAGTGTATTGCAGAAAGTGTGGATGTAATTAAATGTAAAAGTAATACACTGCAATGTGTCACATTCTAGGAAAACTATCTGCATTTGGAAGTGCCCATAAAACCCCATATTACCCGACAGTACGGACAGATCGGCTCAGCTAGAACATTACAGCTGCAGTAAATGGCCTTTGGAGGGTCATACACTATCAACTATTTTATGTGGTTTTTATGAGTTTTCTAATTCTAGACAGCTTTTTCAAAGAACAATTACAAACAAATTTAATTCCACTATCATATCACAACCTCACATATTATCAACATTTTCATCCCTTACACTCTACAACATATTTTTGGAGCTCCTACAAAATCATTTTTTTTGTAAACGATCCAAAATTATTTCTGTAAAATGATTATACTTTTGTATAAAATTATTTTAGTTATTAAATGAGAGTTTACAAAATACTTATACTACTTTGGGCATCTGGTTTGTATGTTTTCATATTGTTGTATACAATACACAATCTTTTAGTCCTGTTAAGAGGTCCATTTTGGGAATAAACTGCTGAATTTGCAAGCTTCCTGTAACAACTAAGTTGTTACATGAAAATGAGCCTAAACACAAACCTAAATATCTAAACCAAAAAGTCTGTGTTGCAAAACGACAAGTCAACACCATACAGTCCAATACTATACAAATATAGCGAAATATTAAACAAATGTACCTAAGGAAAACCAAATGATTGGTAAGTTTTTAAACTAATGTTTCAATTTATTTTAAAATTATTCAAACTTCAAAGTTTGTTGAGAGATGATAATATGACAAACAACAATTTTAATTTGTAATTTTAATAGTCATCAATATTTATGGTTTCATAAATGTAACTTAGTAAATAAGTTATTTAGTATGTAATTATATTTAAAAAATATCAAGATTTAAAAAATAAACTTAATAAAACGTTAAGATATTTTTATTTCTTAAAAAATATCTGTAGTGAACAAACATTGAGAGTAATATATTTTTCCCTTGTACATAGTAGAATAGATTACGGGCTCTTTTGCTGGGGTGGGACTTATGAATCAAATATTAGGCACATATTTATACAAGAAAAAAAGTTTATTCAAATAATTTGTAAGAAAGCAACAATGGAAGCATCATATCATTTATTTTTAAAACAACAGATTTTACCATTAAAATATATGTTTGTTCATAAAGTTTTAAAAATGTACTATGTAATGAAGAGAAATTTGCCTGAAATTGTCGAAATACATAAAGTTAAGCTAAGAAAAAAGGATGTATTTATGGTTCCCAAACCAAATCTCACTTCCTATACAAAAATTTATTTATTTCTGGGACCAAAAATGTTTAACTCAATACCAATTGTTCTGCAAAGTTTGAAAAATATAAAATTATTTTCCAACAAAGTAAAAAATTGGTTATTAAAGCAAGAAAGTATAGATTACCTTGTAAATATTCAAGTTTAAAGCAATACACTTTCAAACATATTTTTATTATTCATTTATAATCGTATAAATTTTAATACCTTGTAAATACTTATTCACTGTATCATATATTTATTTCAGATAACATAGTAAAGTATACATATTTGGTTAGTCATAAATTGTTTCATTTTTATTTTGTTCCTATTATTGTATTATATAGCTATACTGTTAGGGTTAGGATAACATTAAATTTAGAGTTAAGGTTTAGGCTATTTATGTTTTTATATTAGTGTTTATATTTTGAAGAATTGGGATTTTTTATTTTTATTTTAAATTAATATTATTTGCTCATGCGCATATTAAGATTTATTTGAAAAGAAGGAACCTCTTAAACAGGCATTGCCTTAGGAGGTCCTAGTATTTTCTTGAAATATGTAATTTATGAAAGGTTTTGTTCTAGTAGTATAAGTTTTATTTTGTTAACAGAGAATTAAGAAGAAACCTTTTTATGTTTAAATGTAATTATATGTATTTTATGTATATATTTCGAGAAAATAAATATATTCTTATTCTTCTTATTCTTATTTAGGTGAGACATGTGCCAAATAATACAAAAGTACACACATATCTTGTGACTGGATACATACATATTTAAAGAAAAGTTAGGAATAAAAACTGTTATACAAGTTATAGTTTTTATTAATTGCATAGTCTACAGCCACACAGTTCTGCTAGGATAACTTGTTTAGTTTTTCCATTGAAACTTTAATAGTTGCAATGGACATGAGTTTCAAATCAATTATAAATCTAAACTCACTTGGGCAGAAAGCTTTTACCCCAGCTATTACTAAATCACAGGAATAAACTATTTACAACTAGCAGATGGTACACAACTTGGATAACTATTTTTTTATTTATTTATTTTACGAGAGAACATTTGTATCTATAAGTCTGATTGAGTTTTTGATTAATTTTTTAAGTTTATTATCTTAGTCAAAATTTGGCTAAAAAATGTTAGTATTGAATTAAAATTTAGTTTTACACTATTTTAGCTAGCCAGTTTTGTTTTATTTTGTACGTATATAATAAATTAACATGATGATGAAATCCAGTTATAAAAGGAGCAATCATTGAAAATATTTTGAGTTTTTAAAAGAAAGCTTGCTCTGAAAGACCATTTTATCATTAAAGACAATTCATATGCTTCTTGTAATGTTAAGTTATCCTTATATGTTTCTTATAGGTATAAGGTATAAGAAACATATACCTTATCTATAGGGTTATGTAGTTTCTTAGTTGATTTTAGCTTACATCCAAAACTGGCAATTTTATTATAACAGCAAAATAAAGCTTTCAAAAGAAAAAAAGCTTGTTTATAGATGCAAACTTAATTTTTTTTCTTATGTTAACAATTTTACAACCAACAGTTACAGGATTTTCTAAACTTGTCATGTTAAAAAATTCACAGCCTGAACATTAAACGCAAAGTAGCTCTGGTAAATATTTTAAAAGATCTTTTACTCCTTCTCCATCTGATCTCCTCATCCTATAACATTAGAAAGGTTTTTACCCATACAAAATAAACCTATACAATATAAATAAATCATACAAAATCACTTAAATACTGAATAAAGTGTTTCTTTTATTTTTAAAACCACTATATTCCTAGTAAGTTCACTACCAATCCATTCAGTATATATAACAAAAGTTATTGTTTCAGGAATTGCGAGTCAGACCCAGGAGCTATTTCCTTAGCAAGGTTTAGCCCCATGCATCGCCTCGGTAAGTTTTCCAAGTTAGTCTACATACTCCAATTTGGTTTTTGTCCTTTGGACTTGTTTTTACTACACTATCTAGTCAGTTATATATTTCAAATTTATTTTACAGTAAAAAAATGTATTACTTTTGCTATCATTAAATCTATGAAGGAGTTGTAACATTATTATTATTTCTGCTCTGAGAGACTATTTTATCATAAATGCGTGCTTATGATGTTAAGTTATTCTTATATGGATCTTATATAAATGCAAGTCTTTAGTTTTTCATTCATTTGAGCCTGAGAAAGTGTTATCTTGCTTTATCAATATTCTATTTATAAGTTCATCTCATTTTAACCATTATTCAATTTGTGTACAGAGCAAGAAACTTAAGTTTATTCGGTAAGCTATAGGACATAATATTCTTTGACTCATATAAAAAAATTGTTATTTAAGAATTGAATAGGTCAAAATCAAGACTTCATAAGTGGATGTTTTTTATTTTTTTAACAGTTTTGTCTTTTAGTTTTTAATTGTTGATTATTTTATTCAATATAGACCACCGTTAGCTTGATAGCCATTATATTTGCTTTGTTTTCAAAACTTATATTTGTATCCTTGAACATTCCAACAATTAGGACTAATAATACTGTCTCATATTTCGAAATTGTTTCAATACTTCTTTCGACTTTAATATTTCTATATCAACTTTCAAAAATATAATTACTGATTTTTCAATAAAAAATATTGAATTTTATTTTCATGCTATCTAGATATTTTGACCTAGATTTTATATAGTAAATTAAATTAGGCTCATTTATACTATAACTAATATAATTATTACCATGGTTTATCAATATTACACTTATCATTTTAACTCATTTCAACTATTATACAATTTGTGTACAGAACAAGAAACTGATGAAATATTGATTCAAGAAGACACGGACCACGTAATGTACCACAAGAATGGTGGGAGTGTGCTGTCTAGTTTGTTCTCACTTAGTCATATAACCTGGCAAATAACAAAACTAGGGTTTATATTCATTGAAGACTATAGTTGTCTCCTACCTACATTCCGTTTCTTTGTTTCTCTCACCAACTCTCCCTCCCACACAATACACTTCCTCTTTCTTCAGGAGTCTCATGAGACAATAATTATCATTTACTCTTCATTATAAGATCTTTTTGTTAGTTGTCAGTTATATCATGATACTAATTTGTTATACAATTCAAACTCACTCATATCCCTAGAGTCAGTTAGAAATTCCATAAATTTACTCTGACTTCATATCCCTAAAGACAGTACACACAGAAGTGCCATAAATTTACACTTCGACCATATCCCTTGTGTCAATATTAGGAATATCCATAGACTTACACTTTGACATCATATCCCTAGAGTCAGTATATAGAAATGTCATAAATTCACACTTTTAAATTGAGATTAAGTGACCACTGACTATAAAAACTCCAAATCCAGGATGCATTTGTAGTAGACACGCTCCTCCTGTACTGCTGTCTGGTGAATGTTTTCAAATATATGCTCGGACAACGGTTTGGCGAAATATTAACTCAGCTCTTAGTCACTTCAGCGTGTGCTGGAGAGAGATAGAGATTGGAATAAAGAGTGATAGAGAGAGGTAGTCTGCTGGCACTATCTGGGAAAACCAAACATGAACTAATTTCACTGAACAGAACCGGCATCACAGGATACATATGAGCATAAAGTCTTGTTTCTATAGTCAATGGGGGTAAAGAAAGGTTTTTAGTCTCTTCACTTCTCAAATAAAGACTTTTTTCATATCATCCTCTAGAATACACAACCAAGTCTTACTTTTTCCTAAACACCTTATGAAGCACTCCTTTAGATTGATCTTTGTCTTCACATTCACATGTGTCATTGCTACATAATTTAGTTTGTCAGTTTTAACTCGGTTTCAGTAATGACGTAAATTCAAACTCTAGTTCACCTTTGACTTTACAATAACACTTGTTATAGATATATAATTTAGTTTGTCAATTTTAACAATGAATACTTTACCTCGTTTTCAAAGTGATGATGTAAAATCACTCTCTAGTTGACCTTTGACTTTATATTCACTGTGCTGTAACCCAGCTACTTGGGGACAAAGTGTTTAGGAGATTGTAGGCGACAGGTTTCACGCTCGGTCCTCTTAATACCGATGTCTACTCAATGATTGCCATTGACTAGACACTACTAGGGGTGTCTTATGTTCGATGGTAGTCAGGGTTCAGATGTTTTGAAGGGAAGAAAACTGAATGTCAGACTTGTCAATTAGCTGAAAATCAGACCAACACTACATGGTTCGGCTTCCACGTAAAGCTGTAGGTCCCATAGTTACCCTGGCTATTGGGCTATTAATAAACAGTCCTTTCTGAGCTAAGTCAAACTCAGATAGTAACAATGGCTACACTCATTTACCCTTCATATTCGCCCATATCTTTATGACTTAAAATGAATAATGAATAATAATAATGAATTCACACGTGTCGTAGTTATATAATTTAGTTTGTTAGTTTTAACAATGAATACTTTAACTCGGTTTTACAATGATGATGTAAAATCACCCTTTAGTTGACCTTTTATTTTACATATACACATTTCATAGCTATATCACTTAGTTTGTTAGTTTTAACTCTGTTTTACGGTGATGGTTTGAAACACCCTCTAGTTTACACTTTGCTCACATTATTAGCATCAATTAACACCCATTAGCTTACACATTAATTCCAGTTTAGACACTGTCTAATTTTCTTGTCTAAACTTAAAGAAAATCATTGTTATATACTATATATATTATATTTATATACACTTACATGAAGAATCTCAATCAGAAACTATTTTCAATTCAAGTTATCATAGGAAAAGCCAAATCTAAGTACTTAATTGTTCCTAAAAAATGCATTTATTGAAATCTATAATTTCTACATACACAAAATTTTTCTAACATATGGACACTACCATTGATTAAAAACGAGGACAGAATGTGTTGAAGATTCATTTCATCTAAGTCTCTCTGTCATAAAATAAAATATTTACATTCAATTCACATTCCGGCTTGCCTTTGCCGTTAATTTTTGTAATATTTTATGGCTTAGGTCACTTACTTATCTTAGAAATTAACTACTTGGATGCACGTTTAGCTGTTCTAATAACGTTTATAGCCTCTATTGTAATCTAAGGTGTAAAGAATGAAGGCCGTCAAATGTTCTCTGAAAATTCTTTTACTGTCCTCCAAATACAAACATATTCTTTGTAAAATACAACAGTTAACTTTATATTGAATATAGAAACTGTTCCTTTATTCATTTTCAATTTATGGGGCTTACTTACCATTGTGAACTTTTTTTAAATCTAATTCTTAAGTCACTATGTTTTCTTACAACAAACAAACAAACAAGCACAAACAAGTGACTTATTTGATTATTTTTTGTATGGTTACTATGAAGTTTTTTTACTCTAAAAACCATCTTTACCAATGCTAGTTACAATTCAAAATGTTTTACAAATCTACGAATCTTACTTAAAATATTTCAATGTATTTTACTACTTTCAAATCCAACCATAATTTACTAGATTATATCTAACTATGTACACTAGTCTAATGAAAACGAAAATAAAATTTACTAACAAATTAATCATTGAAATGTATTTAACCACAGAAATAAAACTCTGGCTTCCTTCAAATTTTTATATTTAATTGGTGTTATACTAAAGATCTTATTTTACTGATACAGAATATAATTATAAAAGGAGAAAAAGCATTCCTCTGTCCAATTTTTAATAATTGGAATTAATTAAGACAATGTTTTATCTTAGGAGTAGTAAAATATGTTTGAAACAACATCATCTCTATTAATTACTGTATTCATTTATCACTGGAATGTTAATTATGGTGAGTCTCAAATTAATGAAATAAACTTTGGAAAATCTAACCTCAGTTCAAAAAACAAAGAATGTTCATTAAAAGAATAAGAATAAGAATAAGAATAAGAAAATCTTTATTCACATAATAAGTTTTTTATAAAACAGTTTGCCATGTGCACAAGGCACGCTCGGCTAAAATGAAATTGAAGAATACATTTAAAATTAAACTTAGTCTTCTAGCAGTCTTACTTCACTATTTCTACATCAAAAATATAAAGGAAACACAACACTGTTAATTATTTTAAACTAAAACATGAAACATAATATATACATTACACATTTAAACATATGCCATAAATATACTAACAATGTATTAATACTATAAGATTCAATAAGCATGTACAAGGTTTCTAATCTATTGTTTGAAGTAATTTTTTTAAGTTTGTCTTGTAATTAGAAAGTTTTTCATTAATATTAAGATTTTTTAAAAATTTATTAAACATTAAAGTGCATTTAAAATAACATTGGTTTCTACTAGTTTCTTTTTTGTACAGAGGAAAAATCAACATTTTATTACTGACATGCCTAGTGTACTTAATAACGTTTACATGATTAAAAATTGAAATATATTTTTTGACAAACATTAAAATTGAATATGTGTAAATACGGTTGAAATTCATGACATTAAGAAAGTTAAAAAGTTCAGCAGAGGGATGAAACTTTCCCACGCTACAAACTGTACGAATGGCATGTTTCTGTACTATAATTAGTGGTTTTAAAATATCTTTGAAAGTACCTCCCCAGTGTACAATTCCATACCTCAGGGTGGATTCAAACCAAGATAAGTACAATGTACGTAAATCAAGGGGGTACAAAGAGCTTGTTTATGATATTTACAAATATCTCTTGCTGATGTGATGTATGTTAATTTTTAATAATCACTTCATTCACATCAGTTTGAAAATCAATAGCAATAATCATTTTTATAACTTTATTTTATCCGTTTTACTTAAGGTTGTTAGTCAATTTTAATTAAAGCCTCTGTCGCAGATGGCTTTGGGCTGTATTGTGAAATGTCCAAGGTTTGAATTCCCAACCGAACTAGCGGTCAAGTACTTGGCCTTTATGAACAGCTTGTAGGCCCATGTGACCTTATGTGTGAAGTTTTTACTATAAAAAGTAATAAAGATATTAAAATAAAACCACGTACTTTTATGAGGAAAGGGCCTACTACTTCAAAAGATTCTGCTGAAAAGTACTTTGGGCTTCTGTGAGGGAAGTTGTACAGGGGCTTTTGAAAAAAAATATTTTTTATAAATTCTATTAAAGGATTGTCATTGAAGAAAAATTCCATAGAATGAAATTTTAAAGTTTGAGGGAAGGAAACCATTACACTACATCTTTCTATGAAGTACTTTTTACTGAGAAATTCTCTTTCAGTTCATAATGAGTGTGTTTTTGTTGTTTAGGTGTGTACCTAGCAGGTCCTGCTGCCGGACGAAGTAGAGCAGTGAGTCTACGCAGTGAGAGAGCCCTTAGTCGAGCCTTCCCATCAGCAGATTTGGATACAGTTGTCGAGGAACGGTCTGACCCTGAACCTGAGGCCACAGCTGTTGAGGTAATCTCAGAAACCTGTTAGTCAATGTAAATATGATAGATTTAAGACTTAAATCTATTATATTTACATATTAAGATAATAATGTAACTGATCTCATTGGGTATTGGGCGGTGCTGATTTGTCCATATATGAAATGAGGAATTTTCTGTATCTACTTTTGAAAACTAATAGTACTAGAAAGTAGAATATGATAATTGTTTTTAATACAAATTACTGGTTGGAACATTGAATATGGACTGCACAGAAAGTGAATTCCTGTTGAGTGTACATAAACAATACACCAATGAAGGAAACTGAAATTCCTCTTCACTGTGATAGTGGCTCAACATTCAGTGAGAACACAACTATAGCTCACTGGCTGAATGTGTTCCTCGCTGCATCCCCACCACAGCCACAGGTAGTTGTGAGGAACTGCTTACAACCTCTCTTCAAGCCCCTAATTTGCTTTGCACTGCTTCCCCATATTACTCACTTACCGGCTTGCATGAACCAGTGAATCACTTTACAATAAAAAACATTAAAAATTATTATGAATGAATTAATGTTGAATAAGTAACTTGAAAGAGGATCTTTAAAGGAAGTGCACATGAGAATCCGCTTAGACAGACAGACAGTAACTGCATCATGATGCTGCAGTTTTCTTTTCCACATTAAATACCAATTTAAGCTAAAATTGTTATTAACATAAATGTGCTGCATTGTTTAAGTGTAAATATAAATATAATATTTACAGGGTGAATAAAATATAGAAATGTTTTCAGAAATGTTCTATGACTTGATTTGTAAAAGTGGAATTTTGTACATGATCATAGTTACAAATAACATACTTTTTTACACCATTAGCGACATTTTATCTTTTCAGGGGGATGGCCCACGAGGAGTTGAACGAAAATTTTCAACGTAAGCCTCTGTCAAGTTTTGTATCACATGAATTGTCTATTAAAGATAAATTAATTGCCGCAAACCAGACTTCAAAAGGTTTATCCTTTCCAGAGTAGCGGTCATTTGAATTTCAAAGCACTAATTTGAACAATATTATTTCTCTGCTATCTAACGGTTTCCAGTAAATTATTCTGATAAAAAATTATACTTTATGGAACACAATTATTAAAAAAAAATTAAAATATCAAATCATCTATGGAAAAAATTACGTTTTTGTGAACGCGTTTCCATATTGTTTTTTCACCCTGTATAGTGAAAATATTATTTATAAAACTTTAAATACAGCTATTTTTAAACTAAATTTTCAAAAATGTTCTAGGAAATACCCCTTATAATACCCAGAACTTCCTAGATACTTACAAATCCACAAAGCAACACTGGATTAAAGCACCATTCAACTATAGATTTAAAACTGACATTACTGAGGTCATTGCAATGAGCAAATGAATAGTTATTGCAGTTCAGATGAATCGATTGACCCACCATTAAGCTGTCCCATTTTGTAATTTGAGTAGAATCTGACAAGATGTCGCTGCAACAATTCATCCTACAATTTCTGAGAATGACGAATTAATATGACTGATAAATGATGAACTGTACTTTCTAATATTTTGTCAATCAGGGACAAGATCTTCTGCTGTCATTTCTCAATTTTTAAACAAATAGAATATGATAAGAAATGTTAGTTTGTTTTAATAGAGGTGATACAGTGGTTGGAGAGGAGAAAAATACAAGTTTCAATGCCTATTATAATGTTGGGAAAAGTGAGGCGAGCCTTTCATTGTTGAGAAATTTATTAAAAAGGATAGTAATTGTTTACATTAAAAAATAACAGACTTGCAACTACACTTGGTTATTCAAACTGCTACTTGCAAAGCATTTTCCTTTTTTTTTTTAACCAAACAAATTTCTGTAACTAAAATGGCAGTTATCTACTTTCAAATATAACAAGCAAATTTCATGTAATTTATTTAGCCTTGAGATGTGTCAGTTATGTTTATCTTACCCTAAAGAAATTTATTAAGATAGTTTGAACTTATTCATGGTCAAATTTTTAAAATGTATTTAATTCCACACAATGTTGTAGTGATTTTAATATAAAACATGCAGAATTCAATGTTTTGTTGAAAGCCTTATTGTGAGATGAATTTTAATTTAGAATCTATAACTATTCCTAAAAATTGTATCCTTTGAATGTTATTTCTAGTGTGTTATTTGATAAACGGTGTCTAAATTAGATAGTTTGTGTTTTATTTTTATAGTTCTGCAAACCAATTATATTAAACCAGGGAGCTAGCTAATAATACAGAGATACATTTATGTTGTCTTCTAAGTCACTTTTGGTCTCCATTAACTATTATTGATGTATTTTCAAAAAGTCCTAATCGACAACCAAGGTAAATGTTTTGAATATGACTGAGAGATTAATCATACTACTGCCCACAAGTATCAGTTTTAGGCCCAGGTCTTTTTCTAATATTTTTAGCTGACTTGCCTACAAAACCATTCTAGTATCATCTGCATATTGAATAGTATCTGATAAAGTTAATTTTGTATTAGTAGGCAAGTCAACTACAAATATTAGAAAAAGGCCTAGACCTAAAACTCATCATTGTGAGCAGCAGTATGATTAATCTCTTAGTTATATATTACCTTGGTTGTCAATTTGCACTTTTTGGAAATGGATTTCAAACAATCGGCTGAACCTCTAATCACATAGTTATTCATTTTCTATAATATTATTTCTCTGCCCATTGTATCAAATGATTTTGAAAGATCGCCAAAAATCTCTAAACATAATATTATAATGCTCGACAATTGATTGTATTGGTGAATTTAGTTAAAGATCTATTTAGATAGATGTTCTCTAAGCCCAAACTGTTCTTTGTTGAGTATGTGATATTTAGTTAAGAAAAATAACAATCTACTGTAATCAAGTGTGTCTCATGGTAAGTTGAGGCAACGTACTTGGCTGAAGGGTTAGCTGGGGTGGGCGAGTAAATCCCATTAATCACACCTCGTCGAGAAATGTAATAAATAATCATTGTTCAACAATCAACTCTATATTGTATTATTACTAACCACAACACAAACAATTGTGTGTTCGTCCCATGTTAATTGGCCGACTTAAAGTATTTTAGCTAACGGTTTTTTTTTTTTTTATCAATATAACTTATTACAAAATTAAATGTTTGTCTATAAATGATAAGGCTGTATTCATATTGCATTAACTAACACAACATAAATAATCAAAAATATTAATAACATATCAGATGCACCAATTATTTAATGTGTGACAAATTTTCTCTCTGCGTTTCAGAGCTCATTTAATTGCTAAATAGCTCGTTTTGCAGGCTTGAGAATGCCAGAGCCTGCATTAAAAGGTTTGGTCTGTTAGACCTTTGTCAAAATTATTTTAACATTTTTTAATTTATTTAGTTTTTTAATTTTCATTAAATTATTATTTACATTTTTTTATACAATTTTTCCTAGGTTAAATATGTTTCCTAAATTGAAGTATTTAGTGATTATATAATTCAGTAAGAATAAACCTAATTAAATATTGCTAAACTTGTTAATTCTTATAGGAGTTATATATTAATGAATGCAATATAAATACAGCCTTATCGTTTATAGACAAACATTTAATTTTGTAACAAGTTATATAGAAAAAAAAAACAGTAAGCTAAACACTTTAGGTCAGCTGATTAACTTAGGACGAACACACAATTGTTTGTATTGTGTTTAGTAACAATACAGTACAGAGTTGATTGTCGAAAAATTATTATTTATTACATTTCTGCTTTAAAATGGAGTATTCGGCGATGCGTGACTAGTGGGATTTACTCACCGGGCCACTCCAGCTATTCATCAGCCCAACCCTTCAGCCAGGTACATTGCCTCAACTTAACATGAGACGCCCTTTAGAATTATCCTTTCAAGCAAACTTTTAAAAGGACTGATACTAAGTATATTGGACAGAAGTTATCTAAGGTTTTCATATATTTCTTATGTTACTCTAGGGCCTGCTTCTTCTATTTCATATGGGCCTTAAAAGGCAATGCTTGAATAGATGTGAAAATATTCTAAAGTTTAAGCAATGCTAAATATGAAAGTCAGATGAGGATCCAATACTTCGCCAACTTCTTTAATTACCAACATTGGTATCTCATCCCATCCGCAAGATTTATTTTAACCTCTATAATATACAGTATTACTGCTAAGATTTCTTGTAAATCAACAGATTACATTCCACTTATTGTTATCACATATCTGACCACTGTCCTCAGATACTTTATACTGTCAATCTCTTATACCCATACTTAACAAAATAATTAAACGTCCACCTACATTGCATCAGTAAAAAATCAATTTAATAACTAAAAATGCTTAATGATGGTCAATGTTGATGTGTTACTAATCATTTTCCTTTTCCACAGTTTTCTACAATTAAATGTTTTTTTAAATGAGTGCATGGCCATAATTATAACATATCAAATTAAGGCAGTTTTTATTGCAGAATATACATATACGTAAATACATTACAAAGTCAAAATACTCTAAGAATAACTAAAATGTTGTCCTTTAGAAACCAAATTAAATGCAACTTTTGAAAACAAATTTAAATATTCATAGTTGTCAAACCAAACAACACGGAATGTAAAATGGATTTTGCTGGTTCTGGGTAGTTTTACAGCTTGTTGTTTGTTATATAAATTATAATGGTAATACAGGAATCTTGTCAAAAATACAATCTGAGGATGGTTATAAATTATACTATAAATATTATTATTTGGTTCTTCTTCCATATTCTTATTTGGTTTTACAGGTAATGAGTCCGGATAGCTAGCACAATGGAGTGGAGGGCAAGGCAATGCCTCGCTCTCCTCTGTGGAACACTCTCACTAACAACACTGACGACCAGCCAGACCCCATGCCTAGCTGACATCACCTGAACATCTGACATTCCATCGTGGACATGACAGTTCTGCCTACACTGCTGACATGGCCACCCTCGGAGCTCGGGGATTCACTTACACCTCCCACCTTAACACCGCCTCGAGTCATCACGCCAGATGTTGAGTACGTTTAATACTGAAGACGGTACTTGTGTTTGGACTAACAGGTTGACTTTTTATACAAACCATTCTTTTTACGATACATTATGAATTGTCGTCTGTGAGTCTAGTGACAGAATTGAGTGGGATTTTAATCGATAGTTAATGTGAGTGAACTAAATTGATGTAACACAGCTATTCATTATAAAGTGGTCTTATTTTGGCAATTCACTTGTTTTTGTAATAATTGTATGATAGTGTTTGTAGAGCAGATTTATATTTTATGATTACAAAAATAATAACTGCCTCCTGAAGTCTCCACACTTTGTTGGGTTTTAAAACCTTATTGAGGAAGTGAAATGCTGCAACTAGTCTATATATACAATTTTAACAAATTGAGAAAATGTACAGTACTTGTTGTCAGATAAATAGCTACATTTTATTAAAAACAACTGTTAAGAAATGTGTTCAGAGAGTAGTAAACAGTTAGATTTTATTTCGAAGGCTTGCTTTTTGGAGCGTTGCATGGACTTCTTTGTACTGTATTTCCAAGGATGGTTAAAGAAAGATATCCCTTACAGTCCAGCAGAATTTTGGAATAAGCACTTTATTCGACAGTAAGACATTTTTTCAATGCCCGTTATCAAAATACTACATTTCCTTAAAATATGCATACATTCCTTGACTGAACTTTTGAATTTTTCTGACTGATTGAGGTAATTTTTTAACTACAATTCAGAATAATTTAAATTTCTATAATGGTTTTGTTTTTTCTCCAGAAATAAACTAATCTCTAATCATCAATCAAATACAAACATACTCTTTCAGACTGACATTTTAAACTGTAAACAGTTAGAAATGAACAAGAATGTACCTTTCTATTTTTAGTCACCAATATCACAGAATATAGACAGATACAGAAGCCCCACGCAATGCTAAATTTTGAAACGCGAGATCGCTTAACTCACCGGCCAGATCATACGCGGCGCTAGTGGTAAAAACCGGCCAAGCGCGGTTGCCAAACTGTGGCTGGCCGGCCGGCCCAGCCGGCCAGGGAGAAATCCCTCGCTACGCATCGTATTTGGTCTCTCAGGCTAGTCAACTGCAACAGTCCCGCGTGTATGGCACGAGCAGTCCAACAATGATGCATATGCGGAGTTTAATATTACTGAACATCTTTTACTGTTATAACGTAATATTCATATTAACATTTTTTATTGACAATTATTGTTTGTTTAATTCGGTGCCTGCCCTAAACCGCCCAATCTTAGTAATTATTAGAAAAAAATAAAATAATCAGGTATTCTTTCCTATAATACGTTTTTGTTTCTCTTGTTTACTATAGGTCTTCACCGACAAGTTTTGCATAACTTGGTGAGACCTAGATTTTGTACACACGAGTAAAAATAAGTAAATAAAACATATGGAAAAATATTTTGCCTGTGTAAAGGCCCCTGTAAATGAATAAAGTAAGTGTAAAAGCGTATGTATGTATTTAATGTAATGTATTTAAGATAGTAATAATAATAATAATAATTAAAATAAATACTTGCAAATTTGTAAATAATATTCTACATAAATGTAAGTAAAATTATTTTGTATACTTTATTATTTTATTGGCATTGTCAGACTAAAATTCCATACACGTAGCTTAATCAACTATTTAAAAAATACATTATTTTAAACTTTTCTTCAGGTATTCATCAGTAGGGTGCTATTTTCGCTCAAAACTTGACTAACTGAAAATTAGATAAATATAAAACATAAATAATCCTATTACAAAGAACAAATGTTTTCCAATTTTATCGTGGCTAGGGAGATGATTTCTTTAAGTATTATTAAAGCCAAACAACACTGACTATACACAAATTCTCAAAAATCATAAGACCAAGAAATTTGCTATAAACATTCATTATAGGCTATAGACATATACTAAGAGGGGATTTGTCAACAGTTTTTCTCAAAAATCTAAATTAAGGCAGATAACTAATATCCCAATACTAGCAAATCATTGTTACCCTAACAATGAGAACGCTTGACGTGCACGGTGACACTGTTGCACATTTGATATAAGAGGTTATTTTTTTAACTGTGTATTGAAACAATGTTAAGCATGTAATACGAAGAAAAATAACAATATTACACGAGTGAGTGAAATGAGCGTAGCCAGTAACGGGGTTTTGCACACTTAGCGTGCTGTGGTATCCCCTACTTTAAGAAATAATAGGTTTTGGATTATTACTATTATTTTTTAGTTTCAAATGGGTAAAAAATGTTTAAAGGAACATAAATCTCGAACGGAGACAAAGTTTTTGGGAGATTGAAGGCGATAGGTTCCATGCTCGGTTCTCTTAATACCGATACGGCGTCCGCACAATGGTTGCCATTGACGTGGACACTACTAGAGACGTATGGGGTGTTCATGTTGGATGGTAGTCAAGGTTCGGATGTTGTATAGGGAAGAGAACTGAGTGTCAGACTTGTCTGTTAGCTGAAAATCAGACCAACACTACGTGGTTCGGATTTTACGGAAAGCTGCAGGTCCGATAGTTGCCCTGGCTGTTGGGCTATTAATAAATTGCACTTTCTGAGGAACAGTTAAACTCAGTTAGTAACCAGACTACACTCATATCATCGTTCATATTCGCCTTAAAATACGCACAACGTTGTGTCGGCGTCTCATATGTTAGAACGAATACTGTTTCCTTCAAACCAGATGGAAAATAATATTTGAGGCAAAGTTCAAAGAACGCGCGCCCATCACGTGTTTATCTACTTCCTGCATCCTTTCCGTCTGTAAAAAAAAAAATTCTGAATAAAACTCAGTCAATCTATATACTATAAAGCTCGATGTAGTGACTGACTGACTCACTAACACTAAATGTTGAGGCATTTCCCGGCGTCTTACCCGGGTATACTTGAATTGAAGCTCTCTGTCTTAAACCTCCAGGAACATTCACAAAAGTTTACTTTTTTCACTCATAAACAAGATGGTGGCCTTTTTCCCCCAAAACTTCCCCAATGGAAAAAAATCACTAAAAAGTAGTTTTTATTACCTAAGTTGAAGAAAATATTTAGTAAAATGTCCAAACATTCACAGTTCTACACGTGTAACAAACCTTATATATGAATTTCTGCTTAATAACTCAAACATTTGTGGTATCGGGGGCTCAAAAACTGAAAATTTTAAAAATTAAAAATTTTAAAAACTGATCTAATCTACTCAAGTGAGGTATCAATTTAAAGCCATTTTTCTCCGGAAACAAAATACAATATCAGATTTTGAACAGGATAAATAAACTCCTGGACAAAATTAACGCAGCATTTAAGAATTTAATTTAATTAGGAAGTGCTGCGTTAATTTTGTCCAGGAGTTTATTAAGGGATAAATGCTCCTAAAACAAAACAACAAACTCCTAAAACCAGTAAAAGGGTAGTACAAAAATAAAACTTACAAGTGGAGCATCAAACTATAGGTATTTATCTCAAACATTACATTTTACCTTTACATCTTGGAAGAGATAACGTTTAAGGGTTCTGCCCCCCCCCCCCCAAATAAAAAGAAGCTCCAAAACCCAAAATTGAGTACTAATGTCAAACTAATACACTCAAGTGGGGTATCAAAATAAAAGTATTTTTTTCTTAAATACTAATTTACCATCAGATTTGAGAAAAGTCTATGTTTAGGGGTTCCACTGCCCCAAAAACCAAAATTAATAGTCGTACTGGTTAAAAATCCTGACGAGGCAGAGGGCCGATCTTTCTCACGAGGCGACATGCCGAGATCCACAAATGGACTGTAGCAGTATCTTGGTGAGGCCGCAAGCCGAACTTCCCCCGCGAGGCCGTAGGCCGAGTTCCATACCTGCCTGTAGAAGAGCGTCTTGGCGAGGCCGTAGGCCGAGCTCCTCCACGAGGCCGCAGGCCGAGTTCCTCAAATGGGACTGTAGCAGAGTGTCTTGGTGAGACCGCAAGCCGAACCTTCCCCGCGAGGCCTGTAGCAGAGCGTCTTGGCATGGCCGAATGCCAAGCTCCCCCACGAGGCCGCAGGTGACCCATATCTCACGAGCACAGGTAGTGACGACGGGGTTGGCATGCGAAGCGGGCAGGGGTGTCCCCTAGTTTCTGAATAAAATTGGTTTGGTTTCGGTTATTTTATCATTGTGTCTTGTTATAACTTAGTGTTTTAATGGAGAGAAAGAAAGACCACGACAGTTTGTGTTAGAGGAAGTATACAAATGTATACAAATAGAATCACTGCGGATGTTAAGGTTCCCAAAACACCTATCACGTGGAGAACTGTGGTAAGTGAAAGAAATTTTTTAAATAATACACATCATTTAGGCCTAGATTATTTTCCTCGAGTCATTTGTGCCATGTGTTAATGGCACAAATGACTTATTAATGACCGATTAATCAAACGTCTTCTGCGTCTTGTCCCCGCATTGTCAATTATCTTCTACTGTCTAAAACTGTAACAATGCCATGAGTAAACTGAAAAATACTAAATTACAATGTTAAAGTGTTTAGCAAAGCCCGTCTTCAACTTTATGGTAGCGCTATCAGCGTTCACGGAGTGAATGTGACGAATGCTGCAGTCGCACACCATTCACACACCTTACTTCACTAACCTATGCGATACATTTCCTGCAGCAAAAGTATACCCACATTCGTATTTGGTGACTAATCGTTAAAATGAATAAGTGAAACCAGTTTGATATAAACTCCACGTTAGACCAAACTATTTACATTATCATAATCCGGGTAGGACCGTGTCTGATTTCTATGTACACTAATTAGATGTTGCCGACGTTTCGAGTGCATTGCAGCTCTCATCTTCAGGGCGACATACTCATCACCAGGTACATTACGTATACTCTGTGGATCTAGTAACAGAGTGTGTTGCCCTGAAGATGAAACTGCAATGCACTTGAAACGTCGGCAACATGTACATAGCGTCATACAAGGTGAAAAAAAATATAGAAACGCTGTCATAGCTTTTATATGACTTAACATATAAAAGTGAAATCTTGCACATCATCTTGGTCACAAAAACCTACTTTTTCATACCATTAGTGACTTTTCATCCTTTCACTGGTACGGCCCGTGAGGAGTTGAACGAACATCTTAAATCTAAGCCAAGTTTGGTATTCAATGAAAGGTCTATTTAAGAGAATTAATTGTCGCAAACTGGACTTGGAAAGGATTATCCTTTACAGAGTAGCGGCCATTTGAATGTCATGACAAACAAATTGTCTTGTGAAGTAACTAATTTATATGGTTATTTTTCCATACATAATTTGATAATTTAATTTCTCTTAGTAATTGTGTTTAAGAATTTTATCTGTTCTAAAGACTTGGATATAAATCAGTCTTTTAACTGTGTCACCAATATTCCTTTTTTGTCTCTTAATCTGTCCACTTTAAAGTATCTACAAGCAGTAATAAGGGCCTTTTAAATTTGCCAAATTGAAAGGTTTCAAAATGTGAAAAGGGGTGTAGAAAATAGAGGGTTGAGTAAGATGAATAAAAATAATGTGGTTATGAAAGATCGAGATATGAGAAATTTTGGTGAAAAGATATAATTTTTAAAATAGTCTATATGTTTACTATGTGTTTACAGTATTTATTTTGTATTGTATAACACTTTTAGGGCGTATTTATGTAACAATTTATGTTTTGTTTTTGGGTTTAATCAAATGTTTATTAATGTAAATAGTTCATAAAGGTATCGATAGTTAAAAGTATAACTTCTAATTATATGTTTCAAGGATCCTTATAAGCATGTGCCATCAATACAATTTGCTTGTCTCTGTATCTGCTCAGGTAATCTATCAACATTGATGATATTCAGTCGGTATAAAATAAGTAAAAAAATCAATCAATTTGGCAAATTGAAAGGTTTAAAAATAGTAAGCCCTAATAAAAATAATGAGCTTATGAGAGGGATGTATTGAGAAATTGTGGTGAATAAATTCTGTATAGTATGTATGTCTAAATTATATGTTATATTTTATACTTCCTCGTGGTGTAATATCACTGACAATGCCCAAGCTAACTGCAGAATAAAAATTTTGGTTTTCTTATCATCCATCGTTATTTTACCTTCCTTAAACAATTAATTGTTTCATAATTTAATTTGATAAATTATCATAAATATTTCATAAACTTGTTTATTAAGAATACAATTAAACAATCCCCTTTATTTAGAAGTGTATAAAATAGGTTTCATTTGCTAAACGTATAACTTATGTACTAGAAGAATTTGGCTAAAATTCAAACAAAAGGATGTATAGGGTCAAAATACGCGGAGTAAATGCAACTCAGTGAACGTAAGCGGGGGTAGGCCTATTCCGGGCCTTGCACTCAGTGCCCTGTCTGACTGTCGGTTGGAGTTTTGTCTGTCCATTCTGTATTCCTCCCTCCACTGTGGGAAAACGGGAATCCCGCACTATGATCTGGCAACGCCGCGCCAGTTAGCGACCGTCTCAACGCCTTCATTTTGAGAAATACCACGAACTGCCCGTTTCATTATTTCCTATACCGTGGGGCTTCTGTATCTGTCTATATTCTGTGCCAATATACAAAATATTAGAAATTATCGTTGTTCAAAGTAAAAGTTTACAACAGTTATGTGGTTTTCTGTACAAGTGGCTGTAGTAGCTAAGGAGCTAATGTGGTGGCTTGCCATTCAGCCGGTTTTTTTCCCTATGTCTCTTCCATGGTTCGGAAGTGATGTTAAGTCGGTGGTTCAACGAGCCTACAAAACAAAAATAGCCTCGTCAAAGCAGGCAAGAGGTGTCTTAATCTCTCCTCATTAAAAGCCATACAACATTTAATATTTATTTATTTTATTTTTTTTATGAGTGTGCCAGTATGCATTTGTTTAGGGACCATGGAATGTATTTTTCTAACTTCACTAGTCTTAGGCCAGTACGTAATTTTTATTCAACAGATGATGTACCAACTCATCTCCGATGTGAATTCGAACCTTGAACCTTTGATATGGTCCTAATTCCACATCCTCTTCCCTCTTCAAAACTCTTATCACTACTAAGAAATTAGTAAAAATGTAAACGTAGATAACAGGAATACATTATGGCATCTCCTGAAAATCACCCCCAAACTTTATAACTTTTTTTGAGCAAGCAAGAAAACATCTGTCAAACATAAAAAAAAACAAAAAATCTTTCATTTAAAAAGTTTGTTCATTAAGTCAAATCCTTATAATCTTTTTGAACAGGTAGAATTCATGGAGACATATCTAAACTAATTATGAACACCAAAGAATATAATCTGAACACCTTTGAGTGTAGAATAGCATAACATAGGACAGCTGAACTTTTTACATTTTATCATTATAAAGCTAGACTTGTTTATGTATTTATCCCAATCTTATAGCATGAAATTTTAACTTAAGGTAAAAGACAAAGATTTGTCAAACACATAGTCAATTAATTATATTATCTATGATAGTGTACTAAATTATCTGTCCCATAGTAGGAGACTTAGTGATTGGATTATCAGTAAATAAATAAATAAATAAATATATATATATATATTTTTTTTTTTTTTTTTATATAGTGTTCAAGTAAACCTGTTCATAAATATTCTCGTACTGCGAAATCATAGTATTGGTAACAGTGAATTGTTTATTCAATAATCTGAAATCAAAAAGATTAAAATTGAATATTATATTAATTTTATATATGTACTTGGCCACTCTAATTACAAAATCAATGCTGAAATAAATAAGCTTAATACTTCTTCAAATTTCTTGTACACTGAATTTATTTTTTTATGTGTTAGCCTATTCTCCTTATTTTTAGCACAGTAACAGAAGTTAGATAGTCTGTGACAGAAAGTTAGGTACAAAACTAAAGTTTAGTTCCAGAGTGTTCTGATGAGGCATTTCAAGTAAAATGAGGCAAAAGAAAGGAACAAACTCCTTTTGTATTATCTTTTTAATTTTTTTAAAATTAGGATCAACTAAATCAAAGATATGTTTATAAAGCATCACTACTGATTTAAATTAATTTTGTTTTAGTAAGTCGATAAAAATTACTGTAAATTTTTGTACAAGATAGCTTGTAATATATAGACTTTTTAATAGTTTTATGCAGTTTACATAACACTATTACGCAAGGGTGTTATCATTAAAATGAAAAGAGGATATAAAAGTAAAAACTATTTTATAGAGACTCTTATTGTTAGAATGTAATTCACCAACAATCATAGCTTGCCTTATAGTGTAGAAATGGTGAGGAAAGGAGTGCTTGGTGCTTCAAGGCCTTTATTAAAGAAAATAAATCAATGTTAAATATATTGGTCTTAAATTGTTTAGGTAATTATTTTAAATTCACAGTGATATGTCATCTGTTGCTATTAATATTTTATTTTTAGTGTCTCTCTGTTCAGCCCACTTAAAACTACCAAACAATCCAGTTCACCTACAACTCATCCAATCAAATATTCATTCAACTTGTTACATCCTTATTCCACCCTTATTAGTTTTATACAAAACCTATTATATGAAATGATATTTTTTTTTTTTTTTTTTGCCCAAAGAATTATAGTTCTTGCTTGATTGATTAGACATCAATCAGTAGTTTGCTTAGTTTCTGTATGTAAATCTGTTGATTATGAAAGTAAAGTCAATTGTATTAGGAATTTATGGTTAATTTAGTTTGCCTATAGCAACAAAATGATATTGTTTAGATCTTGGTGTAAATATTTTTGTAACATTTAAGCTATTATAGCCCCATAACTGATGACAACAAAAGATAAACTGATAACTAATCTAGTCTAAAGACACAAATGACCACTGTCCATCACACCTTATCATTAGTGTATTTGTTAGTTTGTGTGGCCAAACACTGTGATCTCATAGGGTATGAATGAAATCAGCCAAGACTCAGTTATATGAAGTAAGGAGGCTGATTTTCATACACTATCAGCCTTCCAACCCACCCTACACCCTCCATCCATATACTGGACTCTTGGCTTGAATTTGCTATTATATTTCATGAGTTTGCTGATCGCTTAATTTTGTGTTTATTGTTATTGTTGTTTATAATATATTGTTAATTATGCTTCTAAATTAACATTGATGTTATTTATGTAGATAATTGTAACTGCACAATTTAGGAACAAATGGCACAAACAACTACCTATTTGTAATAAAACGTAAAATAAAACTAGAATTAATACTAAATAGTTGTTGTATTATCAACTGAATTAAAGGAAAAGTAATGAACGTGTATTGCTTGTTTGGTTGTTAAAAAATAACTATGTTTTAATAGTTTTATAAATATTTAATTATAGAATTATATTTAGATAACGTTACAATGTACTGTATTGATTGATTTATTACATTTATCTGTTATAATTCATTGTGAACTGCTTATTTTCGTATTTCTTAAATTAACATTAGTTAGTATTTAAATGTTTTAGATTTCATTATTACACATTTTACAGCAACAGTATATCTCAAATGTGTTTTTGTTAAATAGTCTACAACTTAATTTAGTGCAAAAATAGTCATCTTAATATGTAGCCTTGTGTTTAAACATATAAAATATTTTTAGTAAAGAAACACAAATATTTAAAAAAAAAAATTAATAATAATAAGATAAGAAACCAGTCTTTCATTTGTTATGGTTATTCAGGGCTAACAATAAAACAATTAAATGAGATAAGAATGAAACAATGTAACACTAATGTCAAGAAATATCGCCTCAATTGGAATATTACATATTGATATAAATTACAAACTATTAATGTTACACAACACCAGTTTAGTTTGATATAATAAGTACAACAAAGTAAAAGTGTTACACTTGTGAGTCCCTCTGTATAGGGATGGTAAATGTGCTTCACCAGAATCTATCACAATAATAATTGTACTTTCTTTGTACTATTATTATCTTTGTAATTCTTAACCAACTAACTGTTATACGGTTTAGTTTTTTATTTATTAAAATAATATAAGTCACTGTTTTAATTAGATTAGTAAATACTGGTTTAAATTTGTATAATGTATTTTAAATATTTTATCACAGATAGATGCAAGACAATAAAACAACACTGCATAATGGAGGAACATTCCTCCCAGTGAAATTATTGAGAGTGCTTTAGATGTTGGATATTATAATTAGAGGGAAGCTGGTTGTGGTGTTGTAATGTCTGTTTCAAAAACATTGATTTCACCTATTACATACATTCTAAGAAAAATAGAATTTTCATAAATAAATTTATTTTGTAAACGCTATCTACATTTAAATTTAAAAAATATATCAACTTAAAGGATATTAAATATAAAATTAAACTTTTATTTAGCTATACAAAACATTTGGTCTAATTCAATACATTACCATATCTATATTTCTATGCCTTTGGGAACAACTTGCTACAGATTTCTGCAGCTTAATTAATTGTTTTTTAGCTTGAACAAAACAGTCAGTTAAATTATAAATAATTTAATAAATCTCGAATAAAGAACTCTTAAGAAGAAAAAAAGTCAATATCCAAATATTGCTTTTCAATATAATAATCTTACTAACATGACAATTATTTTATAATAGCTTTGGTAGGTGAATTTTTTAAACATAGTCAAAAACAAGTAAAATAAAGTTTCACTATAAATTATTTGAAGTTCCTAATGTAATAAGGGATTGGCAAACTTTCTTTAGAAGGTAAGTCTATTAAATTTGAACTAATAGTATTATAAGGCATCAACTTTCAAAATCGCCTCAACCTTCCTTAACCTGATCCGAAACATTATTCTGGGGACAAAGTGTTGTAGACGTTGTCAGCGATATGTTATATAGGTCATCTTTAATACTGTTATTTTAATACTGTGTCTGCTCAATGTTTGCCATCAACTTGGATACTTCTAGAGAAGTCTGGAGTGTCTCTACTGAGTTGTAGTCAGGATCTGTATGTTGTGTAGGGAGGAGACTATCAGGCTGGTCAGATCAATATTACGTAGTTCAGATTCCATGTAAAGCAGGAGGCCATTAATTGCCCTGGTTATTGGCCTATTAATAAATGGCTCTTTCTAAGGAACAGTCAACCTTAGTTAGTAATAATGACTACACTTGTTCATACACGCTCATCACACTCATTCACCCCTCATATTCGCCCATATCTCTATGATTGGCATCATAGTGATGAATGAATTTCACCCCTCCTACCAAGCATGTCCAATACAAACCTCCCAAACTCATTCTCCATCGAACTAAAAAGCCTTGCAACCTAATATGGTTGCTGCGGGTCACGGTGACACACAATTAAATAGTTTGTATTTTTTCATTTAACTTATAATAAACCCTTTCTATTGATTTGATTAATATCTTAGACTCATGGCAGTACTAAAAAAACATAATTTGGTTAAGAATATTCAATGGTACACACTTTTTGCAAAATTGAACAAATTACATGTCAAAAAGTAATTTGTTTGCTGTATTTTAGTACTATGATGAAAAATGTCAATTTTTAAAAACTAATTTAGTTTATAAGGTATTATAGTAAGTATAACTAACAAAATAGATTTAGCTGCTTCTTATGAGGTAAAATCTTAAAGAAATTACATGAAAAAAATTACGTTTGATATTATTGATAAATCTGTACCTACAATTTAAATTGAACAAAAGTGATTAACATAGTACTCTAAATACAAGGAAGCTATTAGTAGATTGATTTTTTAATTTACTTTAAAGATCAGACATTTTATAGTTTTGTATTTTTCTTCCATAGCAAGAGCTTGTACTCAGTGCACTATCCATTTTTTCAATTTTTTCACACTTCTTACTAAAACAAATGTCCAAACAACAGGTTTTAATCACAGTACACTCAAAAAAGCCTAAAAATGTGATTTTAACAGCAAAATTAAAAATGATGCGTTTAAAACTGTTGTCAAACTAAGTAGTCACCACGGGTCGTGGTAACCCCCACATATTTATCACGGCAAAATGAGATGCCAAAACTAAACAAATACAACTGGTACTTGTAGAGGGTGGAGTAGACAGGAAGGTAGAGGAAGAGGATGGTTTGTCCTACTTTTGGTAAAGGGCATGCAACAGACGCCCGCGGGTCACTATGAATCATAGCAACCACTCCCGGGTTAAGGAAAGGTTGGTTTCTGTACTAACTTTACTCTATCTAATATGCCTAAAGACTCTTCATCTGTGTGGCATATTCAGACAAAGTAAGGGGGAAAACCAGTAGTACAAATGATCATTCCTGATAAATACTTCCAGTCTAGGCCAGGATTCCAACCTCTGCTATCTCCAGCTCAACCTAACTCCAGCTCACCAAATTTGCCTAGTTGAACATAGTCTTACCATGGAACTCTCCATAAAAGCATGTCTGGGACTATGGTACTTCACATGATTGCAAAGTCCAAACTCCAAACACAACTATATCTTTGCCAGTCTTTGTTTAGCTTTTTCATCACCAAATTGTTCAGCAGTTTTCTAATGTAAAATTAACAGGATATCTTCAACCCTATTTCAGTAGTTTTAACTATAGAAATGGAATTTGTAAATAAGTATCAATAATATTATTTGTCATTTTATCAAATAGTTATCTATTCCATTCATCAATCATCAAGATCAATGGCCTGTGAAATAAGTTGTGTTTAACTATGTAAACTCCACTCCTAAAACAACCTAAAGATAATTGACAACCACCAAAATAAACTGTCAATGATATTGGAAGTGGGTGCCTTATTGCTTTTAGTATATGTGTTTAGTGGACTTAACCTCTCTAGTGGAATTAATTCATCACTGCTCTATAACATAACATAGTCTGGCTTTTTTAGTTAGTTAAAATACCAATTCAACATAGTAATTTAACAAGAGTTGTTTTAAGCCTCTATTTCTTCTGTTTGTTCAAATTATTTTTATTTAATCAGTGATGATTTTTAATGAAAATTCAAAAACCTAATATTCTTAAATCATTTTTATAGTTTTTTTTCAGCATATTTAGAATCATTCTTTAGAATTTATTTTGTTGACGTAATGTAGGCCTTTGATTAGGAAAGGTAGGACCAAACTGCTGCGCCATTGTAGAGTCTAGAAACCTAGAGCTTGTACGCCATAGATAAGAAAATGCTTGTACAAGGTGCCACAGTTCAATGTAAATAAATTATTGTATGTGAGAAGCTCTTTGTGCAAAGCTAAATGTACACTGAACATTGATTAAATATTATAAATGGTACCAAAGCAGATCTGCTGTTTTTGATTGTTGTAATTACTTTTAATCCCCTTACCTTATTTTACCCTTACCTTCCGAAGTGGGAAAGTGAGGTGATGTTTATTTTATAACATATTGTGACAAATAGGCCATAGGCCAAACTCCTGCATACCGACATCAGAATGTTCATGTCACTATTGTAGTTTGATTATTTTATTAATGTACTTTGGAAATAATTTCTTAATATTTTCATGTTGGTAGAAACACAAAACAAGTGAATGTCACACAACACCAATTTACAACATAATCACAAAGTTTACAAATACACTGTATTAGTATTTGTACATAAAATAGATATATGGTATCACAATACTGTATTTCTATATTTTGTACTTGTAGTAAATTTGTTGAGTGATGTTCACTTGTTTTGTAGTTCTGAGTTTGGATGATTAAATTTACACTAAATCTATTTATTTTTAATTTAAACATTATTATCTACAAATGTCCTTACAAGTTTTACAAAAACTTAAAGGTGAGGTCCAATAGTAATAATAATAAGAAAATAAATGTGTTACATTTGTTTTTATGTTTGAATAGAAGTACTGTACTTAAGTATCCATGATAATATTGCACTGATTGACATATTCAGTTACTGGCAGAATAATTGTTGAGAAAACATTCATGGTTGAATGTGTATTGCACATTAGTTTAATGAGTGTAAATGAACAAGTTTAATCTATATTATTATAAAAGCTGAGTGATATTTGGAAAGAGCTATTTATAAACAGCACAATACCACTGGCAACTAAGGAGCTTCCATATTTTTATGGTCCAAACCATCTAGTGCTGGTATGATTTTCAGCTAACTGCACAGCTGTTGCACAATTCTTTCTCTCTAGACAGTCCGTACCCAGACCACAGGCGAACATACACATAGATGTCTCAAGTAGTTTACACTTAAGCGACCTTTGAGCAGATGCCGTGTCAGTTTGAGCAGGACTGGATCAGAGTTTATCACCTACAATTCCCACAAATCTCACCTTGCAGGCAACTGCTAAAAGCTCTACTCACATTGTCAGCTACAGACAATTTATTGGTCTCAGAAAAAAATATATTTCTTTTCTCTTTCTTTCATAAATACCGTTTTAGAGTAGTTTTTAATAAGAATATATCTAGATATAACTAAATAAGTGCACCTCATTTTACAATGAATATTTCATTTCAGATAAGGTAAAAATTATTTTGTTCTAAAAAGAGTTTAATGGTTATAAAATTAAAGTATTTCTATTGGACCTTTATTTTACTTTTTGATTGCAATGTTTATGATCTGGTTATAAATATGACATATTGTAATAATCCTCCAAATATTGTAATCGATTCTACACAATCATCATATTTCCATGTTATCAAACTCATCCAGTGTTTATAAACAGAATCTTGAATATCTTTCTTTGTTAAGCATAATATATATCGTATGGCTTTTAAAGTCAGCCACCAAACTAAAAAAATTTTAAACATAACAATAGACAATGTCTAAATAAAATAAAATCCAAAGTACAAAGTACAGTACTTGTATCTTACTGTTGAAATATTCATCTCCCGTCACAGAGCCAAATCCAGGTTTCGTAATCATTCAACACCTGCTTCTCCAATTCAGTGAAGATTAGCTAATCCCCTTCTCCTGAAAAGAACGCAATGGACACTCGTTATCTATGTGATCCATAGTTTGAACTTCGACTATGCAATCACAAGACGGATAATTTGCCACTCCTCACTTCAATTTCCAGTAGTTGTATCTTCCCACACCCGTGCAAATACAACTCAATATACGAGGAAGGTTCACTCCACCAATAGCAGCCATTGGGGCTGACACCAGAAACTTATTTTGACCGTCAAACATAAGCCAAGTTAACGCCCAGTTGGTTTTTAACAAAAATCTTTTGAGATTAATTGGGAAGCTAGTCAAAGAGGTGGTTTTCTAGATATAAGTCGCCCTTCACGTTGTGGGATATCTAGAAAAATGGGGAGATTCGGAGTAGATAGCATCTTTTTTTCAAACTCTCTGAGAAGTGCTTCTTTGCGTCTTATATCCAGAGGAGCTATGTTACATAAACATAATCATGAACATCTTTATTTTCATTTATTTCTACTGTCAACATTCTTTTTCTTCAATAATAAATGTTCAAATAAAATCTAATGAGCAGTTAAATAACTTTCACGACATATGAAAAATATCAATTATTACAATCAAAATTATTGAGTTCACAGAGGCATATAGCAGATTTGATTTGTTGCTCTGAGAGAAGTTTAGGCACAATGGCCAAGCTGTGGAAACTGGAATTGTGAAATAAGATATAGGGTGGTCAGAAATTTAATATTATACGTTATCGCCTCAAAAATGTCTTAACCAAAAGATTATAAATCAACCAACAAGAATAAAAACTAAACATTTTATACGTTATTTTCTTGTACAAAATAATGTATTTCCAATATGTGATTTTTTCCTTTGTTGATTTTTGTGAAGAGTCTAATGATGATAGCATGGCTATTAAAATGCCTTACAAATAAAGTTTTAAATGTTGGTTTAAACATCTTGTTTAATTTGACAATACAGTATATAAAAACCAACCCAGCTCAATCTTCATACAATACGCGAGTTTCTTTGTCATGGTATTTTACACACATTTAATGTCAAACATAACCCACATTAACGCCCAGTTGGTTTTTCACAAAAATTCCTTTAAAATTTATTTTTGAAAGCTAGTCAAAGAGGTGGTTTTCTAGATTTAAGTAACCCTGCACGTTGTGTTTAATTTACTAAGTTGTGCTAGTAAATTAAAATTCCTACAAAATATTGTCTTCCATTTAATATTCTAATCCTAGATCTACAATCAGTCACAGATAACATCTGCAGTTTGAATATAAATTTAATCTAATATATATAAAGAACAACACTTAGCAATCTTTTGTAAAGTTTTTAATAATCAATATCGATTTCTGCCTCGAAAGACCATCTTCAGTTGTACAGAATGTTAATTTAATCTAATGTTAAGTTAAATATAAATTTGATCTAACCTACAGGAAAATTGGCAAAGGAATTCCATAGTAGATACAAATGTAGATGTATTATTTTCATACTTTGTCACTGTTTTACACTGTTTACGCCAGTGGCATTTTAAACTTATTCTACTACAAACCTTGTTATGGGACAACAGTCCAAACCCATCAAGCAATTTTTTGGTGAACCTCCAGGGATTTGAACCCGAGACCCTCAGCATATGAAGCAGAAGTGCTAACCACTAAGCTAGCAAGAGGCCCACTTGCTTTAAAAAAACTTTGTGCATGGACAAAATTGTAACCAAAGAATGAGGTATGACTGTTTATATAATATGTAAAGGGTATGTTTAGTTGTTACAAGGCTTATTCGGTTCCAAACATTTTAAGTATTTAGGTTAAAATTGATAAGGACATAAGAAGAAAAAAATTATGTTATGTTTTAAAACAATGCTAATTTGAACAAAATAATTAGAAAGGTATAATCTAAAGTTTGCCAACATAACAGACAAAAAACCTACACCATCTGATTCATATTCTATATATAATGTATGTCACTTCATTATACTGGGCTACTGGAACTTTCTAGCCTGGCTACTAATAACAAGTGAGAATGAATCCATTTAAATCAAAATCCAGCCTACACAAAAAACTTACATTCAATCTCCACTAACATAGCCCTTACATTCATAAAAATCACATACAAATTAAGATCTACACAGCCACATATTTTTGCTGCTAGAGTGGTTGCAGAGTCCCACTCTGTCATTCGGTAAAACTATGGAAATATGTTACTCAAGCTAAGTGAGGACTGAGAAGTCTTCTCTTCCTTCTACTTAACCTGCAATCAAGGGGAAGTATAAGGCAAATCAATGGAAACTGATCAACACCTTAGCTGCAGCCACTCAGAATGTGCCATGTGCCACAAGACCTAACTCCCCTTAAATAAAGTTGTTTTACATTTCATTTCACTAACGCAATATTGTCTCATATATATAATAACAATATAATACATGATAAAAGCAAGTGTAAACTCGAAAGGAAAATTGTAACAGCATTTTAAAAGAATCAGTGCAGAGCAATTGAGAGATTTGGAGTATGAATAAATTAATACTTACATTTGTATTTATTTAATTTTGTCAGCATCCAATTTAAAAAACATACATAAATATCAAAATTATGGGGTTTGTACAAACCAAATTCAATCTGTTAATTCTTTTCAGATGTTTTATTTACTAACCCTTGAAGTGGCGTGTAAATGACTCCTAACTGGCAAGCATTTTCTGACTCCTATGCGGCACTTTTTAAAAATATTTGTAAAAATTTGTTACTTAGCAACAGTTATAATGTATTATTTATCAAATTGTTTGGAATAACATGCTCTATAACCTAATAATAATTTGAATACCTTCAAATTAAACAATTTCCCAGCATCCATAGTCCAAAAGAACACTTTTTTGAAAAATAATTTTTTTTTTTTTTTGGGCAGACCCTGACAGAAAACTAATTACACTTTCAAAATACCAAGATATACAAATTGTTCAGAATATTATAGAGAAAAATAAAAATATGGACTTTTTACAATACATAGGAGGACAGTTCCTCATACCTGGGTTCCTAGGAAGAAACTGAGTTGTAAGGTCAACTTCTGGCTCAGGAGGATAGACAGGAACCCATGGACTACCATCATCTTGAGTTGGCATCTGGTTTTTACAAAAGCCAGTAAGAATAAATCAATAGTTATATGTAATAAAATACATCAAATGAAAGCGTACAATCTTGCGTGTATAATGATTCAACCGTAACCGGATTGTGTTTTTATTTTTAATGACGTATAAGGAGAGGGATGTTTAATGCATTGTGAATGGCGACTTTGCCAGTTCAAAAACAGATTAATAAGTCGTGAAATACGATTTTACCAGTTCGAGTGTTAATGGGAATTCTGCAGACTAATTATTATTTTTCACAAATGAAGATGTTTTTTAATTAAAAACATTGGATAAGTCTGTGATTATTTTATTCATTTTAAGCTGAAATATATCTACCTTTAAGACTGCAAAAAATACTTGTACAATATTTTATGTTTTGGAACAGTGATTGGAAAATGGCAGGAACATTTAAGAACACTGTTCATTCTCCAAAAACTGATAAATTTATGATATTATAAAAATAATCCAGATGTACAACATATAGAGTCGTGTTAGTTTTCTATTCTAAGTAATTTTTATTGAAACATTAAAATCTATTCCTATATTTTATAACAATACAATATACAAAATATTAATAAATAAATAAATATTAACAAAATATTAATAAATAATAAAATATATAAAACATGCATAGTACTAATATTTAAGAGGGGTATTAAAATTATTGATATGGTTTACTTTTGGGATGAAATAATTTCAACTTGAATGCAGAGGGGAAATCGCATTAGAGGCGAGCGAGGACAAATATTGTAAATACAGAAACAGGAAATTCAGTAAGAGGATTTCAAATATAAACACAATGCTATCTGCTTTGATATTAATTTATTGTTTCAATGGTATATGTTTTAGTAACAAAATACAGTTTTTTCTAATGAACAGGTTTTTATCTTGATAGTAAATAGTTTAAGAAATAATTAAACATGTCTAATGTACAATCGTGACTAAATTTCAAATAATGTTTTTACTAACTTTATAAAGAAATAAAAAAATCTTAAAGTTATTGAGCCTTTCATTTCTAAAGTGAAAAATTAATTAACAGGTTCAATACTTTATCACAAATATTTTAATGCATAATTTTTGTGAGAACTTGTTCTCCTTATTCAAATCAATACAGCAAAATCAGTGTATACTTTCTTAAAGACTATAATATACAAACTGGAAGGGAATGTTTAAAATCATATATTGCAATGTTAATACTTTTAATATCTTATGCAGTTACAGAAAAATGTACTAGAAAGACATATTTATTGCTCTGCAACCCTGTCTGTAAACCTTAAGACAATTTATACGAAAATTAGCAGAGATATGATATGTATCTATAGGTCTTTTACAAATCGCAATTTGACTTTCTCTTTTAAAGGTTGCGTGACTGGAAAGTATCTATTGCTCAGCAGGAGCAATAAGATATTCACACTTTTGACTGCTTTATGCTTTCTTGCCACCTCTCATTTTTCTTTCAGCTAGAATTATATTAATATGTAAATGTTACGACTCCGCATTTCTTCTATTCAGCATTATATTATTTCCATAAATTAAAATATTTAGTACTTGCCTTTTCAGGCCTCACATAGATAAAGCTATCCATTTGCCTTTGAAGATAAAAAAAATCAATATTGAAGTTAAATTTGACTAACTTCCACTTTTGTTTTAATTAGTAATACATATGGGGAATCTATATTTGAAATGTTTGTTTATTCCAGAATTCTATCTTACAAACAATATCTAAAATAGGTGGGAGAGGAAAATCCTTTCTTGGTGAACCTCTAGGTACCAAGATAAACCTATGTACAAAATTTGAAATCAATTGGAAGGTATTGATGAGTGGTAAATGGCTTTCATATGTAGAAGATTAAATTTAAAATTTTCTGATTGAAATCAGTTTGCTCTCTTGGATAAAAAAGTTTCAAAGTCTAGACAAATCTGTAAGCCTACCTTTAGAGGGGACAAATTACTGTTGTTGACTCTGAATCAGTGAAACATCCTGTTTCTAGACATGTTTAGCCATGTCCTATGACCTGGCTATACGTGTGTTCAGATTAAATTGTATATTTATATAGTATGTTCTCCTAGATAACAAAGTTTCTCAGTCAAGAAAAATCTGTAAGTCTACTCTTAGAGGCCGTAAATTAACCAATATGATTTACACGCACAATTGAAAATCTAGCTCTACTTAAGGATGATGGAGGTGAGATAGAGCAAAAAGTCATAGGGCCAAAATTGTAGATTGTCTCATATCAGGCACAGAAAATGGTGTTAATGTTGCTGTAGAACCGTTTATTTAGCCGCTACAGTCCAATTAAAGAAACGCTGTTTTTGGAATTTAAAATTGTTGGTACTAAAAAGGCTGCCATTTTCGATTTACTACGAATTTTTCAAAATTCCTTCTCATTGCACATCTACAACATAACACCTTTGACTCTACAAAATGTCAGCCTCGTAGGCTTAGTACTTGTTTAGTTACAGTTATGAGTGAATGAATCAGTGGTATTTGCCTTTTCTAGGTATAGATAAATTAGAAGTGATGATGTTTAATGTTGGAAAAACAAATTTAAACCTATACAGCATAAATTTAATCTTTTCTATATCAAATTACACTACACAAACAAACCCTATAATATAAGAAAATTGGTCCCCTCTTTGTGCTATTTAAAAATGACAAAAAATAATTTAAAGAAATTGCTTCAATTAAAAAGAGTTCTTTGAAGTTTAAAGCATTTTTATTTTGGTAAACATTTTTTGAATATAGGACAATAATCTAGTAAATCATATACACTATATTTTTACTATGAATGTTATGTAATTTAATATGTTACACAAATACAAACATTATGTTTAGTCTTAATCTCCGTTTACTCTATTCAGATCACTACAACTAGTTATTTGTCTACAACCTCAATGTTGTAAAACTCTCGAATGCTAGTAATGGCTACTTTCATACAATTCCTATAAAAAGTTCTTGACCTTTTTTAATAAAAATGTAGTTTCCCAGTTTACATGAGACTGCAGGCTTGTGCGTGAACTTTACTAAGCAGATGAAGTACTGACATCAGCTCAGTTAGGAATTCAAACCTTGGACCTCACCGTCCGCAGTCTGTAGCCTTGGCCACTGAGCCAGGGCCGTAACGTTAACTTAGGGGGCCCCGGGGCAAGACTGGCTGGCGGGGCCCCCCCTAATACCTTACTCGTGCGCACACGAGCGTCAATATTCATTATAATTCTATGACAATATAGGTATGCTTTTATTTCCTTTACCATTTTTCATGTAAATGGTGTTTAATAATCTGCCTAATCATTCTGTACCTATTAATAACTAACTAATTTTAAAAATCAGTAAAATTTTATGAAGGTTAAAAAAACATTTTTGAAAGTTTTATAATTACTCATTTACTTTTTTAATACTATACAAAATAAGATTATTACACTTTTCAAAAGATAAAAATTGATTTTTTAACAGATTAAAAAAAGATTCCAAAATTACAAAATTATAAACTTGGTTTAATTACTTTAAAATTATTTGATTACTGGAACATTTGTTTCCTTCTATGAGCCTTCAAGCAGGCAAAGTCATCAATAACTTTATCAAAATTAATTTTTTGAGCTCTGTCATTTTCGATTGAGAGTAGTGTCAAACTACTTAGTCTTTCTTGTGCCATTGTACTTCTAAGATAGTTTTTTATTAATTTAAGTTTAGAAAAAGATCGTTCAGCTTTGGCAACTGTTACAGGCACTGTTAAGTACATAATGCACGCTGTGCACACATCAGGATAAGTCGAAGAAAGCGAACTATGCTCAACAATCAAATGTTCCGCAAATTCTTTTACAGTTTTCAGTTTCACAAGCTTTTTTTGGAATATCTGTTTAACACTACACAACTGAGAAGGGAAACTGTGAGAAACATCATTTGAAAACTTGTTAACAAATTCACTGGCTTTCTTGTGAATTTCATCTTCTGGAGCATTTGCCAAGTAGTTTGGTTGAATCACTTGGTAGGTATCCAAAACTGATTGCATTCCTTGGAAGTGGTGGTCTAACTGGGTGAAGAGAGTGTCAATCATGGGGTTGAATACTGTCACTCTGAAGCAAGATTCTGGATCAACTAGCCGTTCATCTTGACATAGTTCATCAAAATGTTTTTTGGCTTTTTTAACCCTTCCTTCTTTGAAGTTCTGAGTTATGCCCCAAACCTTACAAATATTTATCGCTTTTGCCAAGAATCCTTCAAAATTCCCTCGCATCTCTGTCACCTTTAGCAATGCCTCGCCCAGAAGCTCGTTTGCTGATGAGAGGTCCAAAGTTTCGGATTGTAGGGCCTTGGATACGATGTTCAGTGCACCGAGAACCTCACACTGCACGACTAAAAGCAAAACGAATTCAAAGGTTTCAAGTTTGTTCTTTAACTGTTGTGCCTCGTTTTTCTCTTTGCTTATTTTTGACGTCAAAACAATGCGAGTGAGGCTTCTTATCACATCACCAAACCTCTGTTTTAACGCATAAACTGCATCGTGCCTGCCAGCCCATCGCGTTGGATTCAAAGATTTCAGCGTTACCTTTGCAATGCTTTGCTGGTTTTCACTGTCGTACATTGATTTTAGATCTTCCCATCGGACGATGCTGTGCCCGAAGAAATTGTAAACGTTTTGGACGGTTTCAAAAAACTGACTGACAACCCTGTTTCCTTCTACAGCATCTTTTAACACAAGATTAAGGTTATGAGCGGCACAGTGCACAAAGTATGCGTGAGGAGATTTTTCTTTGATGCGCTGTTGAACACCATTGTACACACCACTCATCACAGCAGCTCCGTCGTAGCCCTGTCCACGACATTTGGATGGGTCTAAATGTACCGGTTACAGTAGTATGTTTATCGTTTATCTCAAACATCCGGCTGGGCAATGACTCACTCCCGAGCAACAATTATTGACGTAAGAAAATTATATTTCTTTATGATTTTGTATAAGCTTATTTGTCTTAAAAATATTTTTATCGTATATTTTTTAAGTTCAAAATTCAGTCTCTAGTGTTTTACATTTTTATTGTAAAATTTTCGTTGATTTTTAAATATATAAAAAATACGTTTTTCGGAAGTAGTACGCAATTATGCCCCTCTATCGGGGGCCCCGGGGCGGTGCCCCGGTTGCCCCGGTGGTCGTTACGGCCCTGCACTGAGCCACCACACTGGCAATTTGTGTGCGAAAATTAAGTAAACATTCAAGTATCTAAATTTTGAATGTATCAAAATATATTAAGAATGTTCACTTTCTTTATAATTCATTTATAATATTTTTCTGTAACAGCTGTTTTGAACTTTAGGTTTGACCATTTGTGACTACAGCCTCCTCACAAATTCAGAATATTCACTACACCAGCAGAGCTTACAGCTTGGCAAGCCAATAGGATATTCTTATTCTTACATCTGAGACACCAACATAACTTTGTATGTATTTTAAGGTGAGTATAAATTATTAAATGAGTGTAGGATTAGTGTGGATGATTTGCATGGTCTCGTTACTAACTGAATTTGACTGTTCCTCAGAAAGGGCCATTCATTAATTGCCCAGTAGTCAGGACAACTAAGGGACCAAGTTGTACATGGAATCTGAACCACGTAGTATTGGTCTGATTTTCAGCTAATTGACAAGCCTGATACTCAGTTCTCTTCCCTACACAATATCAGTCCAATGTGGACACCCCAAACTTTTATAGTAGTGTCCACGCCAATAGCAACCATTGAGCAGACACCATGTCAATATTAGGGGACTGGGTATAGAATCTATCACCTACAATCTCCATCACACTTTGTCACCAAATAGTTGGGTTACAGCACTAACTACGCCACTAGTGCCGACTATATATCATGTGAAAAACTAGTTTTTGCAAACAAATTTGTTGATAATCAATCATACAAGCTCAAATTTTAATTAGAATATTTTTTAAAGTATCTTGTTTGAGAAATAATAAATGTTACAGATTAAACTTTCTTCTGATTTTGAACTTAATTTTCTTTTATTAATCACACTCTTAGTAAACATTGATGAATAGAATGATTAAGGATAAGAAACCAATTCAAATAATACAATTCACACATGTTCTGTCCATCAATTTCCATCAACAATCCATATCACTGTAAATAAAAATTCTACTCAGTAGTCTTTGTTTCCAATTATAAGAGGCAGTTTGTTTTAATTATTCAGTGTCAACTACCCGCATACATTTGCTACCACTCATGAAATGTAACCTTGCTTTAATCTGTATCCCGCATGCCAAATGTTAGTAACAGCTGTTTTACGGACAACCAACACATTAAACATGCTATTTTATTCATATTAACTAGCTAAAGCTGTAATATGTATTGTAGTCTGGTATTTGAGTCAATTATGAATAAAAAGTTAAAACTCTTAGTTTAACTTGCTCGTTAAAGAGGCATCTTGCTAGCTTATTGGTTAGCACCTCTACTTCCAATGCAAAGGGTCATAGATTCAATTCCCGGGAGGTCCACTTAATAATTTGTAAAAGGGGTATGAACCATTAGGACCCTTTACATACACCTTCTTTTGCGAGTGTTTGAGCGTGCAGTATTGCGAGCGGGAAAGTGTGCCGATTTAAGTATGCGTGATTTCGTTTTCTGCTCAAGTTGCAAGTTTTTCGAACACACGTTCTTTCGCAAGCGAATCCTAGTTTCACTTTTGTTAGAAATGAAAGAATTGCGACTAAAGGTGATTCTCAGACGATTAACCGCGTAAAAGTGTAATGTGTTCGATCGTATGCAACACACACCATTTTGCTGTAGCTTCTGTACGCTGTGTTAACGTGTGTTTTAGTTTTAGTGTTAATTAATTTTTATTAATAAATATTACATTTGTTTAATTAAAGTTCTTCAAATCGGTTTCAAGATGAACATGAAAAGGAAAGAATTGCTCAAGTAATTGCTAAAATATAATACAAAAATAGTATTGTCAATTGTAATTTGCATCATTATTGAAAATTTTATCAAAATCGTTAGGCCCGCTTTTGAGAGAATTCCATTTTGTATGTTTTTGCCATACAATTTTAAAAAATAAATAAATTACAAAAAATGAAAAAACGGCATGGAGATTTTGATTAAATATACCTACATACCAAATTTCATAAACATCTGTCCACTCGTTTTGTCTCCAGCGAAGTGCACATACACACACACACACACACGGACAGACAAAAAAACTTTTTTTACCACTTTTTTGGTTTCAGGGGGCCCTAGACTAACTTGTAAAAACATTTGTTTTAACGACCACATTACTTTCTCTATGCCAACGCTTTGGGAGAAAGTAAAAAGGGCCTTTGTATAAACAAAATAAAGTGCATCTAACTAAAAACACAGGCCGCACAATCGTGTGGGAAAGCACTAGTGACTCAACTGACTTTGACTGGCGCGCTTCCGCTCACACTCCGATGTCTTTACACATACGCTCTTTCACGCACGATTGTTCATTCGCGCACAAAAGAGCGTACATTTAAAGGCCCCTATTGTCGCTTAACAACATTTGTGTACTCTCTTACAAAATGCCAGTGGTGTAGAATGTGAAAATAAAAAAAGTGTGAAAATTTTTGTTTTAGAAATTAGGATTGTTGGGTAGATTATTTTTATTTTGATTATATAGCAATTCAATTTCAGTAATAATTTTAAAAAATAGGTAGTTTGGCAATTATAAAGATATAAACTTTAAATATACAGTACTATTAACCTTCATTAAGGTTTAAAAATCATTTTGAATTTTTTTCAATAAGATACTGCATAGAATTTATGTTTCTAAAAATTGAAAATTCAACTTGAAATGTTTTTTTTTCTCAGCTGTTTATTTTTCTAAAATCGAACATTATATTTTCTAAGTGAATACTTTAGCTATCAATTATATATTTATTTTAGGATTAAGGATTATAGTAACTTAGTTCAGTTAAAGCAATTTCTTTGTAAAATCGTCATACAATTAACTTAAAATAAGTGTTCAAATGAATGTGCGAGCTTTCATTTGAATGTTCAAATGAATGAAGGACTGAACATATGCTTAAGTTAATGTAAATTCATGCTATCAGGCACATGCCTTTAGCCTCAGATATAGGATTAAGGTATTGAAAGACTAACTGAGTCAACAAATCCAAGTGCAGTGTGGGGGAGAACAGTTACTAGTAAACCAAGGTTCCTTCCTCTGAAAGCAGCTATACACAAAGGGTATAATTTAATCACAGCCCTTTGTCGTGGCAAAGCTTGTCTCAGTTAATGAAATAAAGTTGAGCCAATGGCAACACACCCTCACTTTACGCACAACTCATCTACAGACTTACACAACTGTTAGTTAAGTAATTTGTCATAACAAGATTGCTGAACTTAATTTATTTTTAGTTTGTGAATGGAAAAAAATTGTCAGTTGTATAAGATAACCAAATAAAAGAAGAAAGATCAAAGCATAAGCCCTGAATATGTTAAGGACAAAGTCCTATCTGCATCATTTAATATGCAAAATAGTGTAATCATTAAAAAATTTTTTATAAAATAACTACCACATAACACTGTAGTTGTATATTAATGATAAGTTGGATAAGAGAGCACTAGATCAATGTTAAATTTAATACAAGCAATAGGAAATTAGCAAACGATAACTACACTAAACACATCATCACAGGATTTACAAATGTTTAATGTTACTCACACCTTTTCAGATAGTTGACACTTAGTGTTTAATGATATTTTTTCACACAATTAAAGCTTATAAAACAAACGTAACAATTTATATAAAAAAATCAAGTGATCGAAATGAAACAAATCAAACCGTTTAACTGCTTACATGTACAATTCACTGTTTATTAATATTCATTCAAAAATAAACATGATTAAAACGTCATGTTCAGCACATTTTTTCCATTGTTCAATTGATTACTAACACACAAACTTTGTTTATACTTCTTCTATGAATCCTGCTTGAAATTTTCATAGATGCTACTCTTACCATACTTTCCTTTCCAGGGTGGATATTGATAACACTGACAATGTGCCAACTCATTGGAGGAATATGGTCTTCTTTCAAAATGGTGAAAGAACCTTCTTGAAGATTTTTTTTTTTGATCTGTGTCCAACAATATTTTGTGGTAGATTTGTGATATATTTAGTTGACTATCTTATCAAAAATTTTGAAGAAGGAAATGGAAATTTTTCCACCTTAATAAGCCTTGTTCAGGAATATGTGAAATTTAAGTATCTGGAAGAGCGGTGATTGTGCCATCTATTTCAAAATCTGGTGCCAAGGCCGCAGCGTGCAAGACCGGGTTCCTGGTGCCATTGCGACATCCTATATATAATCGCCTATATATCGCCCAACCCAAGTTGTGGAACGTGTTTTGGCACAGTAGATACCTGGACAAAACAATTGCATTAAAATGGGTAACCAGCTACGGTGGGAAAAATATACAGATGTGTTAAAGTCTAAACTAAGAAAGTTCATGATGTTATCTGATGTATGTTGATAACCATTTTTTACTGTATTATTATTATTATTTATTTATTTGTTTTTGTTTTTTCCTATGTATTTATGTGTATGTATATATAATATATATATACTATATATATATATATATATATATATGTATGTATGTGTATGTGTAATGCGCGCTTAAATGTTGTTAAGGTTAAATTGTATTTCTTACTGTTTGCATTTGGTTATTAGAAATGATCAGTCACTAATTTATACAATATTAAGTTACTGTTATGAATCATCAGAGTTAGGCCTATATTTCTCATTTGTTATTTATTATATTACTGTATTTTATTATTACTTTTAGGTTAAAGCATGTCACTGTTGGTAATATTTTTAGTTATTTATTTAACTTATCTATTAATAAGAGTAATATTATGGTTTATATTATGTGCATGAAGTGAGCTCAAGAAACCCCAGCATGAACTTTAAGAATAAATTGAACTGCTTTAGTGTAATTGGTTTTGTAAACTGTTCTAAAGCATGCAAATAAAATAAAATAAAATCCTTATCGGCTATAAACACCAAACTTTAGCAACGAAACTGCGTGCACTTAACTTAATGTTCAGTTTGCTGTCCGCTCAAATGTTGAGCTTCAACGCTTGATTCGCCACCTACAGGAGGTATGCGGTACCCTCGAGTACTGGGACCCCAACTTGGATACAAGAGAAAATACACCAGGTAATTAGAAAAAACATTTATTAATCTTAATAAGTGCACAAAAATTTAGTAGTGGTTGTTTAATAATTTGAAAGTGGCTCGGTTGGACCTAGCGTCCGGCCAATTCACCCTTCCGCCAAATAAATCTTAAGGTGTACAGAGTTCCCTTGCAACCCCGTACACCTTAGTTTATAGGTCTTGGGCACGTTCAACGCCCCAACCTCGCCTTCGTCCAAAGTTGAAAACCTCTTGGCAAGAAGGCCATCTTCTTGCCTTCTTCAGTCTCCACGTCTACCACTATAGCCTGCCCATACCGGGTCTCCATAGACCGGGCCGCCAGGATATAGTATCCCTCCGGCCGAGTCAAAGACTTTAAGTCCACTCGGGGAACGGAGGGAGATTGCACCAGCTGATTTAACTTGTGGCTTAGACTCATTCTGTAACAGAAAGCACACACAACTAGTACCTGCAATAGTAAAAAAATCTGCCTACAATTAAAAGCATATCATGTCCACTTTTGGTTATGGTAAACGATTTTCTTAACCCGTAAAGTTACCAAATATTGTATGCATTTCCCCATTTAGAAGCCCATGTTTTACTCGTGTAAGACGCAGTCAAAACCATCCTTCAAGGGCACGGGAAAATATAAGATTATATCAGTTAGTCGATGACACAACACGTACTTAGATATCCCACCTAAATTGTGGTAGCTGCCAACGATTGTCCGCCTAGCTACAATTAAAACTGTATTATGACTGACACTTTTGGTTAAACGACTTAGGGAAATATTGTATGAATCCCCTCATTTGGCCATAAGTTTATGTTAGAACAAAGACTTAAAACATACAAATCCATCCATCAAGGGCACGGGTAAAATTAAGAATATGAATTTGTTAAGTACATAAGTCGATAACACAGATTCAAGCAAATCACTTAAAGTGTTGTTTGTTTACAGCTGCAGAAACTCTCCAAGACACCGGACCAATAAGATTAACATTGAGGGAGAGGACCGAGGTTCATTCCCCGGACAGTCCTCCATTTTGCGATTGTTCCTCCCCACCCGACTACTCCCTCCACAACCAAAGAAACCAGACCACTTCTGTCAACACAGCCCGCCCACTCAGTACCAGCCCGGCGGGCTAGACGCCTTGTTTTTCAATAAATAAAGTCATAAAAACCCAACCTGTTTCTTACACATTACCAAAACCATCTGCTATAAACAATACAGTACGTTTTCACAACGGACTATCAAGACGCAGTTATAAACAACAATACTCAAGCCACAATTAAGTTAAACTACTAAATCTAATATCAACACTGCCAAGAAAACGATTACCAGCAACAGAGCATACTTTCTCTTGCTAATTTAAGCTGTTACTAAACTTAAAGCATAGAATGTATCAAGAAAGTTAAGCTCTTATTCTAAATAGCATACCAATACTTAAGCTACAATCCTACTACATTTATTCTAACATACTAAGACGATATGAAGATTTGGTGTTTCAGCAGTAAAACAATTCCAAGTTTGAAATTGTTCAACAAATAAAAAGGTAGTGCATAAATAATACAGGTAAGCTACATTTTGCCAGCATTATTCCCTTGTCAAAAAAAAACAAACGTGAACATTGTCTATTCACATTAGCTGGTCGCCACAAGCAACAAATTAGGCATCACAGATCCTTGCTGCTGCTGACATCAAGAAAACCAATCAAGCAACAGCATATAGTATAGGCTGTATCCTACTACATTTGCCAAACTAACTAATCTATTTTAAATAATGCACACTCTTTCTCCACAGATCCCTGTTAATTTAAGCTACCACAAGACCATAAAAACAAGCAATAAAGTTAAGCACATGCTACCAAACTGTGGCCAGTAAACAAAACACTCAATATATTTTAAGCTAGTTATAAGAATAAAAATAGCAAACATAGCAGTTAGTACAACAACATTGCAAAACTAACAAGACTATTTTAAACAACAAACACTCTTCTTACTACAGATCCCTGTTAATTTAAGCTATTACTAAACAAAACTTAAAGCATAGAAACCAGCAAAAAAGCCTTGCTACCAACTGTGGTTAGTAAACATACCGCTTAATACATTTTAGTTATAAGAATATTTATAAAAATAGCACCCAAAAACATAGCAGTTAGTACAGCAACATTGCCAAACTAACAAGCCTATTTTAGCAACACACACTCTTCTCACTACAGATCCATGTTAATTTAGCTATTACTAAACAAAACTTAAAGCATAGAAACCAGCAAGAAAGCCTTGCTATCAACTGTGTGGTTAGTAAACATACCGCTTAATACATTTTAGTTATAAGAATATTTATAAAAATAGCAACCAAAAAACACAGCAGTTAGTACAGCAACACTGCCAAACCAACAAGCCTATTTTAGCAACACACACTCTTCTCACTACAGATCTATGTTAATTTAAGCTATTACTAAACAAAACTTAAAGCATAGAAACCAGCAAACATACTGCTTAATACAAGCTACTTATAATTTATAAAAATAGCTCAAATATAGCTAGTACAGCTTTACAAAGTCGAGTGCCTGCCTAGGTACCACATGACAGACGATAGTCACTGAGGACAACAATATTCCCTAAAGCAAATGCCGAAAGGGACCATCGCAGCAACGGGGAAAAAACTGCATAAGGATCTAAAACAATAGTCGGCTACCTCACAATGGCCACAGCAGGACACCACGACAACAATGTCACCACAGCCGAAACAATAATTCTAAATCACAGCCTCCGGCGGCATGCTATAGTCTGGACCCTCACAACCAGCACAGCAAAATAGCAACAACACCTAAAGCTAACACTTACTTTCTGGCGAGAGTAGGTGAGAGACTTCCAGTGAGTAGGAGGAGACTGTGCTAACCACGTGGGCTACTCCCGGTACTTATACGATTCGCCAAGGATGTTCCGGGAAAGGACGCACTCTACAGAGTGGGCGACAATTTTACAAGTCCCAAGGTGGCCGACGCCCCTTCCAAATCATATAAAAGCGGGCCCAGGCAGCCGTCAGAATCACAGTCTCCCAGCACCATTGCTCCTCCTCAGTACTTGCTATGTTCCACCTGCCAGGAAGCCTTTTTCCTGACGGAAGAGGCCCGGGCCAGACATGGGCTATTGTGCGCTGCCATCCAGATGTTGTCCTCAGCTGCCCAGCTTGGACGATCAGCTGTCTATCATCCTCAGCCGGAGGAAGCACCACCTCATCACTCAGCTGTCTATCGTCCTGCATCCCAGCTGGCTCATCACTCATCTGCTGTCCATCAACCTGCATCCCAGCCAGCTCATCACTCATCAGCTGTCACTTCTGCTGCTGCTGAAAAGCCGCCAGCCCGTAAAAGGACTTCAAACAAAGACCGCACCACCAAAAAGCAGAAGGTGACTGCTTCTCCAAAGTCCACGCCCTCTGCCATTGCTGAAGCGGTTGCATCAACCAGTCAACCTCCAATCACCTGGAAGGTGAAAAAAGGTCTGTCTAGTGCCAGGGATTACGTTCTTAGCAATCCCAACGGCTACTACAGGGACCTGACAACCTTCTTGCATGCCGCCACCCCACTACTACAGCAATTTCTGCAGGAAGAATCAACGGCTAGAGGTTCATCACTCAAGTACAATCTTGTACTTGAGGCACTCTACGATCACCCTGAAGGACTGCAAGACCTCTTCAACTTCAAGACCACCAACAAGACAATTCACTCGACGGACGGACTTCATGACATGCTGGAAGGAGACTACGAGAAACTGCTACAGGAATCCAGCGAGGCAGAACTCAAAGGAAGCGGATAGTCTCTTGTGGCTCCTACAACACTCACCTTGCATGTAAGTTTATTTACTCATGTAAAACCTCCTAGGCACTATACAGACTTACCAAAAAAGATTAAGAGAAGGAAAGCCACTATTAATGTACACAATACAGACAAGTGCTTTCTCTACTGTTTGCTTGCCAAAAAACTCCCCCAGAACTTAGATTACGATAGAGTTAAATTAGACGAAAACTCATTTGCCGACATACAAAACCACTATAACCTTGACGGAATACACTTTCCTTTGCCACCTTCAAAACTGAAAATGTTCGAAAGCCGCAATCCAGGATGTTCTGTGAATGTCTTTGAGATAGTGTCAGATTCCCTGATAGCTCCCTACAGAATCACTGAACAGGAACTAGACGATCACACTGATCTCCTGTGGATCAAAGACGATCACAATTCCCACTACGTGCTTATCACGGATTTCCCCAAACTAGTCAGACCACAAATCGCAAAGGGGCCCAACAAATCGAAATTTGCAAGCGCTGTTTTACATTCAAAGAGACGCGTAGGTGTCGACCTGACAGCAAAACCTGGTTGGCAGAGCACACGATGTTTTGCGGCAAACATCGTCCTTGCAATGTGATTTTGCCTAAAGAAGGTGACAACCTGTTAGCGTTTGTAAATTACCAAAAACAGGTCCCTGTTCCAATTATCGTGACAGCCGATTTTGAGGCCACCCTGCGTCCAACTGTCAGCACCGACCGCTCCTACCAAAAACACGAACCCAACAGTTTTTGCACGCTTGTCAAGTCCACCTTGCCTGCCGCATTGTTGCAAGAGCCTGGCATATCTACTGTTCCACATCTACAGCGTTCAGAAAACGCTGGCCGAGACTTTCTACTACACATGAGAGACTTGCCTCAGCGTGTGGAAACACTGTACACCCGCAATGTACCAGTAGGACAGCTGACAGACGAGGAGACTGAACGCCACAGGACGACCACAAACTGTGACCTTTGTGAACTTTTTTTAACGAAACCACCGAAGAGTACGGGGACAAAACACTTGACCACTGTCACATCACGGGCTCCTACAGACACACACTATGCAACCGATGTAACCTGCGATGTCAGTTACCAAACTTCATACCAGTTTATTTTCACAACTTCAGTTCATACAACCAAGCGTTTGTCATTCAAAACTTAAGCTGCCTAAAAGGCTGTGAAATAAAGTTTCTACCCTCGAACAGTGAAAAATATATTTCAGTGTCTGTCCGTGTCGGCAGAATTTGGTTAAGATTTCTGGACTCGTACCGGTTAATGGCTGAAAGTCTAGCCAACCTGGCATCCGGTCTGACAGAGGTGGAGCTGGTGGAAAGCTCCAAACTGGTGCCGACCGACCTCACCCACCTTATCAAACACAAAGGCGTGTATCCTTATGACTACGTCACATCGCCGGCAGTGTTTGATGAACCTCAGCTTCCTGCCCGTGAGAATTTTTACAACAGACTCAACGATAAACACATAAGTGATTCTGATTACGAAAAGGCATTAGAAGTGTGGAATATCCTACAGATGACAAACTTTGGTGACTATCACGACTTTTATCTTAGACTCGACGTATGTCTACTGATGGACGCTCTGTTATCCTTCCGTCACACATGTCTGAACGCCTACAAAATCGACTGTAGTCACCATTACACAGCTCCAGGACTGGCGTTCAGCGCCATGCTCCACATGACAAAAATTTCACTGGAGCTGATAACAGACTCTGACCAGATACTGATGATCGAGTCTGCCATTAGAGGAGGCTTGGTTCAGTGCAATCTGAGATATGCCAAAGCCAATAATCCTTTGTTGGAGCAGAAGAGTGATTACAGCCCCAATGAGCAGTCCAGCTACCTACTGTACCTTGACTGTGTGAACCTCTATGGCCATTCCCTTGGACAGTACCATACGGAGACTTTAAGTGGACAGAGTCGGTTTCCAACTGGTCCTCCTTGCCTGTTGACTCACCGTATGGACTTATAATGGACTGTGACGTGGTGGTACCCGAATTTCTACATGACAAGTTAAAAGATCTGCCTTTGATGCCAGAAATGATGACTCCACAAGGTGGGAAAAGTAAAAAGCTGTTGGCCACACTTTAAGACAAAAAGCGGTTATTGCTCACTATACAGTGTTTCAACAGGCCGTAAAGCTTGGTCTAAAAGTGACTAAAGTTCATCGTGCACAACGCTTTTCCCAATCCCCGTGGATGAAGATTTATTGAATTCAATGCTGTCCAAAGGGCGGCGGCGAGTAGTTCGTTCGAAAAAGCGTTCTACAAGCTGATGAACAATGCTTGCTACGGGATACAATGGAAAATGTCCGCAACAGAGTGGACATCCGAATTGTCACTACAGACAAGCAGTTTCAAAAGCTTGTACGCCAGACCCGCTTTGTAGAACGTAAGATAATATCTGAGAGTGTTGTGGCTGTACAAATGAGGAGAACAAACGTGAAAATGAACAAACCCATTTACGTGGGTATGACAGTTTTAGACCTATCCAAAGTACATATGTACAACTTCCATTATTCTGTAATGCAGGAACACTTCAAAGCTCCTGACAGTGAGCTAGAGTTGGCCTATATGGACATGGATGGTCTACTCTATCATTTGACCACGCCACAGGACCTGTTCCTTGTTCTAAAACAGCCGTCTTTGTCTCAACACTTGGACAGATCAGTCTACCATGACGGTCATCCTTTGAAAGACCATACGAACAAAGGAAAGGTTGGTACTTTTAAGGATGAATGTAAAGGCCGAGTAATGTTTGAATTTGTAGGGCTAAGACCTAAGATGTATGCATACCGGTTTAGCTCTACAGATAAAACTGAAAAGCTAAAAACGAAAGGCATCAAAGGTAGCTATGTGGAGAGAAACCTTCGTTTTTGCCACTATATGAAAACACTTTTCTCAGAGGAATCTTGTGAAAAGGCTAGCTTCAATGTAATCAGAAGCAAGTCTGCACGCATAGTTTCCACGACAATGGTGAAAAAATCATTGTCAGCCGAGGACGACAAAGGAGTTATTTTGGATTGCGGAATACGGACCCTGCCCTACGGACATTACAAGACAGCACAGCAAAACACACCCCCTAACAACCATGATGAGTAGAAACCCTGAAACGTTGTACAAATCAGCCCTGATAGGCACTTGTAACGCCTTTGACACCACTCGAGATGTACCACCAGAGTTTGACCAATTACCAATCACCATCCAACGCCACTTGAGACAACGACTTAAAAGAAAATGGATGTGGGAAACTGAACTGCCTGATGACCCGTATACTTACGAGTACCGCTACCATGAATTGACTTTACTGGACAAAGACGAGTTCATAATGATCACTAATCATCCACGTAACCTGTATCCTGCATACTGGCCAAGACTGTTGTACGATGACTACATGGCAGGTGAACGTAACAGTGCACACATTTATTTTAGCTACTATGAGTTTACAATTGGACAGAGTGAGACACCGTTATTGTTGTGTCGTGACTGCTTCTTAGCAAGCAGTTTACCCAGCAACGGACACTGGACTGACATTGACTGTCAGGCATACTGGAATGACTTGAACTGGACGTTTCGCTATGTGAACAGACACCTTGTAACAAGCAAGCCTAGGAGGTTGAACAAAACTCTACGGTCAAGCGACAGCTGGTGTGACAGATGTATCTTGACGCCACTGTTTGACATACAGGACTATGACGGTTGTAGCATTCAGACTCACATGCATGATCTTGACGATACCAACGAAGATGTTGCCTATGGCAGTGAAACTGACGAGTCCGTAAGGACTCAAATATGGGACGCCTACGTATACTAACTGGTGACTCGCTACGACATTTTTTGTATCTTCCTTGTATAGCTTTAGTCAAACCACTGTTCTTTTTCCTTGGCATACCATTGCATTTATAACTGTTATATTTAGTCGTTACTGAAAACCAGCAACCATTGCATTTATAAATATTTGTACTAAAATATTTAGTCATTACTGAAAATAAGCAACCATTGCATTCATAACTGTGTTAAAATATTTAGTCATTACTTAAAAATCATTAATTGTTAGAGTAAACCACTATCCAAGCAACTGAATTTATCATTTCCAATTCCCCAGTTTCAAGTAGTTTTAATATAGAAAAACAGAAACTTAGTGATGCTAAATTCTGTTTAAATTGCTATTTTGGGTTGATAACCCGGACGGATGCTTGACATCCAGCACCTGAATATCACTAAACTTACTGCAACAGTGGGTGTAAATAATTTAATACAATATAGAGGAAATAAAAAACATCTTTATTGCATCATTTGGCACAATACTTTAAATTATTAAGCACAATATCAATTAAATTGGATACGCAGTAGCGCCGGATCTCGGAGTCAACCCATAGAGACATTGGAGTAGACGGTGACCAGTAGCTGTCATCGTAGTCGAATTCCTCTGTTGAAGCCACCCTCAGACGTGTCTCATCAAGTTCGTGTAAAAATGTAGGCAGGTCATTGGTTACTTGCTGTATTACCCCTGAACTGAGAGTACCACTACTTCTGCTGTGTAGTAGTGGTTTGTACCTGCGGGTGAAGTAACATCTGTAGCGATGTACTAAGCGTTGAACTGTAGGCACACACTCTGCGCACACAGTGTGGTAGGTTTCAATGCAGGGGAACAGACGTTTGAGAGCCAACCATCCAGCGGAGGTAAACGGAATCGGTTGTGGAGTAGGTGACATCAAAGGTGTTGGAGGCTCAGTGATGGTTTGTCTAAAGTTGCGAACCACCAAACTCGTGTCCGTTGCGGCCGGCTCCAGACATTTGCCGTTTAAATAGAGTGGATAAAAGCGTACACCTTCGTCAAAGAAGCGGTCCACTGCGTTCAGTACAGCACTACCACGTAGTCCAATCAGGTCTTCAAAGGTCAGGTTGGCGTGTTGTTGACCATTTACGAGGTAGATAGATGGATTGTAGTCTCCAGCACTCTCAAGACCGACCACTGCGAAAGCTTCTGCTGCTACCTTGTAGGCTTGACGTAAAAGTAGACGTGGTTCCCATGGTTTTAAAGAAGACTGCGGTGGAGGTGGTGGCGGGGTTTGATGCTTGTAGGTGTAGTAATTCACTTGAGGAGGCAGTGGCGGTGCAGGTTGAGCATTCTCATCTGTAAGCGTTGCTAATAACATTTCCACATCCATAACTGATGATGTTGATGATGGTAGTTCAACTGCCTTACTTTTGCGACGTTGTTTCACTACTTTGTTCAAATCTTTGCGTGCTGCAGGCAGTGTGCGTGGTGTTGGATCCATGACTGACGCTAGACCATATCCCCCACCCCCCACCTCACCTTTGTTTATCAAGGCTAACTAGTAGGTGCTCTAACCGGTTGCACACCTTCCAGCAAATTGGAGGTAGACCGTCAAGGCTAACCACGCCCTAGATGACCTTTAGTCACCAGACAGCCTTGGTATGAGCTGCTGCAGATATTCCTCTAAATCTATTTCTTGCGCTAAACGTTTTACAAGCTCACGTAAACGTACTCCTAACCAATGTAACTGATCGGCCAAATCTGTTTTGCTAACATAAAATTGTTCTACATAACCTGTACTTAGTAATCTATCACCATCTTCGGCCTGTAACTTCACCTCCTCCTCCTCCTTTGGCCGCTTTGTTCTAAGCGGGTGGCCAAATTTGTCTATTAATGCTCGCATGAAAGTGACAATGGTCAGTAAGAGACAGTTATTTTATAGTTTGATCTTGTTTGAGAATCTCTTCTTCAAGCACTCTTCTTAAATTCAATTTTAAATTCTCGTTTCCAATCGCGTCTGCAATAGTCTTGACAAGTGTACGTAAACGCTGTTCTAACTGCACAAGTTTATCTGATAGTTCGCTACGACTTACGTACAGTTTTTCCAAGTAACCTCTGTCCACAGTCTGGGTACTGACTGTACGTACTCCACTTGGTTTAACACCCTCCTCCTCCTCCCTCTCCTCCTCCTCGTAAATAATGGACATTGAATGTCCAAACTTGTCGATCAGATAATGTTGTTTCATTGCAAGATACAGACTGAACATATTACTAGCCTACGTTGCATTATATCCAACTGCGGCTGTTCATACCAAGCCACTTAACGTTATTTTTTTTTTCCTTTTCTTCTGAGAATTTTTTCCACTAAATTTGTGTCTGGATAGTTTGTTTTCTACAATTCTGCCTCGTAAACAGCTCCTTTAATATCATTACCTTTTAAGTCGCGCACATAGTAGACTGGAGGATTAGAAGGTTTCACTCGATAAATGGTAAAGAGTTCTGTACTCCAAGATGGCGTGTATCCCTTATTAAACAGTGTCTTGTACTTTGATACTCTTACAGTATCATTGATTTTAAACTTCATTTTATTTAGTTGGGGAGCAGATCGAGGGTTTAGTTTGTTTTTCAAGAGTTTTTCATGTTTTACTTTCACGTCTTTAGGTCGCATTCCAGTAGACCTGTGAACCCTTGCGTTGTATAGTTTCAAGAGTTGTGACAGTAGTGCTAGCCACTTGTAATTTCCCTGTAAGCTAAACTCCTTCCAAAGCCATGACTTTAAGGTTCTGTTAAAACGTTCCACTACAGATGCCTTCAAGTGTGTAAACGTGCTACATAGGTTTATACTATGATCGTTCATCAAGTTGCGAAACTCTTTGTTGAAAACTCTGTACCATTGTCACATTGTAAATTGGCCGGCACCCGAGGATGACTTTGTTTCAAAACTGTACGCATGGCGGCTGTAACGCTGCTTCCTTTTTTTATCACGGACCAGTACTACCCAAGCGTACTTAGACAATACATCAATCACAGTCAATATGTACTTGTTACCTTTGTTAAAGCGTGCATAAAGATCCATTTGACATAAGTCCGCCTGCCACAAATCATCAATTCCCTTGACGTAAACTTTGCGCCTGGTAAAATGTTTTCTGGCCAGCTTGTGCAACTCGTTGATAATGCCTCTTCGAGCAACTTCCATTTTCTGACACTTTAAGTTATTCAATTATTCTATCTAAATGCAACGAGTTTACTATATGTTCAATTTCCTCATTATGAGCGGTGTGGCCGGCTTTTTGTGACATTATAAGCAGTCCAAGTCTGTTTACTAGTTTGTTAACATTAAACTGTGCAATACCTTTTCCAAGTGAACCTTTTGCTACCGCTTCATTCTCCCCCTCCTCCTTCTCCTCCTCCTGTACTTTTTCCTCTGTCTTTTGACGTGTAGGAAATAGGACAGAGATTACAGACAGGTACTTTTAACCTTTATTGCGGTTTACTGGCTTTTCGGCAGAATACATTTGCCGATGCGCGTTTGTAAGCATTAGGATTTCTTTGTATGCGTTCAAATCGTCTACGTCAAGTAGATCCTTGTTTGGCTTTTGTTTAAACAACAGTTCCAACAAGCCGATTGTAGCTTTGTATTTGCGGTTTCGCACAATGACTTGTAACTTTTCAAAAGTAATCTTGGAATTGCCAATTACAGTTCCTCCCCTACCATCTGCTCTTACACCGTACATACTATCGAGCTGGATACGTTCTTTTGGATCAGATAATTTGTTCAAGTATGCCCGTACAATAGGTATTACACTCTCATCCGTCTGCATCGATGTATCAATAGTTTTGTTTAAGTCTTCGTTTTCCCCATCTATTGCTTCTTGTTCCTCTTCTTCTTCTTTACCATTCTCTTTCTTTAATTCCTTTTTTATCTCCTTTTTTACACTAAACGGTGGTGGTGTTGGGACGTTTGTAATGCTTCCTGTACAGTTTTCTGTAGCGGCAGTACAATCGGCTTGGCCTTTTCTTTAAAATACTGTGTCATATCATCGGTACTGCGCATAAGATCTTTATATTTCTTTCGTACCGCACTAGTCATTTTGATAAGTTCCTCCCTTACTTTTCGCTCTCGATTAAGTTCTTCAAAACGTCTGTTCATTGTGCTAAAATGAGCCAAGCACGCGCTCTTAAGTCCTTTATATATCGCTAATGAACGTATCTAAACCGCATCTGTAGCGACCATTATTCTTTTCACAGTCCTTGTTGATGGTGACAAATCCGTAGGGTGAATTGCGTTCCCAGCACTCTTTGCATAGTTCTTTAAACTGATCAAAGGTCATGTTATCATTTACATGGTTGCTGTACACATGTTTCAAGTTCAGTTCATCCTGTTTGAACAGCATAATAAGGTTTACATTGTCTCGCAATAAATGTTTGGGTAGGCGTGCGTACGTTTGAGTAAGGTAAAAAGAATCCGTGTTCATATGTCGACCCATGCTAAAGAAGCGTTTCATTTGCTCTTGACTCACGTCGCTAGCTACATCATCAAATATTATTACAGAATCTGGGTGCGAAGTGTCAAGCACATCTTTACTATCGCTGTATGTAAAGTAACCAATTTCCGGTATTAGTTTGAACATTTGTGCTAACAGTTGATATTTCGGCTGTTGTAATGATTTACTATACACGTACAGGTTGGCAAACTTAAGGCCCAAAGGGTCGACAACCAGTCTGTACATTAAATTAGTCTTGCCACAGTTAGATGGACCACATATGACACAACGAATGCTTGCTGGCAACAGTGGTCCATGTTTGGACAAGGTGAACTGCTTCTTTTTTAGTAAAGCGTCCAGCACATTGGTGTTTATGGCGAATGTAGTACTTTGCTTTTTGAATTTCATCGTTACACTGATTTGCAAAGACTGATGCAACTCCTATATAAAGAGCTAGTCTTGTAGAAGTTGTTTCATTATGAGAAAACCGCGCTACGGAGGCAGAGGGCTAATTAATAGCGTAATCAACAGGCTTTCTTTTGAACTGCATTTGGGCGGTTATAACTTTTGCGGTCCAGGAACTAGGCTCCAGGAGCGTTTAGCAAGAGGTGACCGTGGTATTAACCCGCTAGACGAGGCGTGCAAAGAACACGACATCGCTTACAGCCGACACAAGGACTTGGAGTCACGACACAAGGCGGATCGCATATTGGCAGATAAGGCTTGGAGGCGTTACAAGACGGGAGACGTACCGTTTGGGGAAAAGGCAGCAGCTTGGTTTGTAACAAACGCAACGAAGGCGAAAACAGCGATGGGTAGTGGTATAAAGGGAAGGAGAAGGAAACAGAAAAAGAAGGGCTTGACTTTTGGAAAGATAGTCAGCCATGCCAGGGCGGCGATACGTGGTTCTGGAATTGGGAAAAAGGACAACAGCAGTAAGACGTTAAAATGTACAGCGCAGATAGCCTTGCACGCTATTGCGCGGCTGAAGAAGAAACATAGTGATGGCAACAACTTTAGGAGAATGAAAAAATAACGTGTCTTGGCGTTACCAAAAAGTGGAGGGGTTCTACCGTTACTGCCGATATTTGCTGGCCTTAGTGCTATTGGCAGTTTGGCAAGGGGTGCGGCCGGAGTGGCCAAGACCATTGCTGAAATTAAAGATGCTTCAAGAACGCTGGCAGAGCATCAACGCCACAATGAGACTATGGAAGCGATTGCTTTACGACGTGGTAAAGGACTCTACTTACAACCATACCGAAAGGGTCTTGGTCTCTACATGACACCCTACTCAGCGGTGCGAAAAAACTATTGAAGTTGTTGCCCAACCGTGCGTTGTACGACAAGGATTTGACGTTCTACAATCAGCTCTTTGCAATTCCTAATTTTAGAGGAGTTTTTATGCGGGATGCTTTGCCATTACGACCTTGGAAAAATGAGTCTACCATTGGGATCTCGACAGCAGCAGTGGTACTGGCACCCACTGGGTCTGTTTCAAGAAAAAGGGCAATCGAGTTGATTACTTTGATAGTTACGGAGATCTACAGCCTCCAGTAGAAGTGCAACGCTACCTAAAGGGCAACTTCATATCTTACAATCGTACTGACTACCAGTCTGTACACACAGAGAGCACAATTTGTGGACACCTATGTTTAGCATTTTTACTGACCTAATAAATTGCTTATTAACCTATGTTTGTGAGTGTTTTACTCAGTCATGTCTCTGACGCTTACTTTCAGCGGAACAAAATCGGAGCTTGGGTGCATAATATTAATAACATCACCCTAAGGATTACCAATCAAGACAGTGAATTGGTGAATTTTCGTGGAGAACGTATTACGATACGGCTGCATTTAGGAAAACAGTAATGGGTTTCGTTTATTGGAGTAGGAAGCCAACCTATTTAATGGCGGCGCACAGATATAAGTTTACTAGTGACAATCGATCTGTCAAACGATTAACACGTACAAATCGGAGATTCTTGCAATCCCTAGGATATACTATTATTATATAATGAACGATGTGTTGGACATTATGCAGAGTGTGCCGTTTGATGATACGATCACGCATATGGAGTGGCATACTTATCTTCCCTACGCTTCAATGACTTTGAACAATAATGATGAAATACGTATACCAATACAGCAACAGGATTTGTGTGTAATACCATCTCTCTCTTATCTATATGTTGAGGGTAAGCTACTTTTAACCGATGGCAACGCTACTGCCGCAACAAAGTTTGTCAATAACGCAATAGCTTTTCTCTTTGACGAGATGCGGTATGAATTGAACTGTGTAGAGATTGACAGGGTGAAGAATCCTGGTACTACTACTACACTAAAGGGATACACGTCACTGAGTGAATTGGAACTGAAGAGTACCTGCTGTTGGGCCTCTACGTCTGCTAATCTGTTGTACAGACTTGATGAAGATAATGTTGACAAGAAGGGGAACTTTAGCTTTTGTATACCTCTTAACCGACTTTTTGGTTTTGCCGAGGATTACAAGAAGATTATGGTAAATGCACGCCATGAGCTGGTATTAATTAGGTCTTCTGGTGACAAGAATGCTGTTATGTGGAATAAGGACACACCAACTGCCACTGTGGAATCCATTAAAGTTAAGTTGGAGAAGTTAAACTGGCGAATGCCTTATGTAACTTTAAGAGATAAGCAGTGTGTACAGCTGCTAAAGTATTTAAGTCGAGGTACTAGCATACCTGTGGAGTACAGGTCATGGGAATTGTACGAGTATCCAGCGCTGCCAAATACTTCACGGCAAACGTGGGCTGTAAAGACTGCTTCTCAACTGGAAAAACCAAGGTATGTGATCGTGGCTTTTCAAACTAGCCGAAGAAACGGAATGGAAAAGAATGCTGCTCACTTTGATCATTGTGATTTGACCAATTTAAAGTTACATCTTAACTCAATCCCGTATCCATATGATGATTTAAAACAAGATTTTGGAAACAATCATTACGCAGTTTTGTACGACATGTATACTCGTTTCCAAGAGAGTTATTATGGAACAATTACGCGCCCACTGTTGAGCAAAGAACTGTTTAAAAGAATCGCGCCTATTGTAGTGATCGATTACTCTAAACAAAACGAGACCTTGAAATCCGCACCAGTTGATATACACATTGATTTTGAGGCAGCAAACCAGTTTTCTCAAAACATCTGTGCATACTGTCTAATTATTCACGATAAATCATTTACCTACGATCCTTCTACAAATCTTGTTCGCAAACTTGTTTAGGGCGTGGCTTAGCGCTATAAATTGGTGGGCTGAGGTTGCGCTACAGTCAGTGCAGCAGCAGCATCATGATCAGGAAGGCAGTCATCGACTTTAGCGCTTTTGCCGCCAAGGACGGTACGTCTATAATCAAAGAGCTCTCCATTATGGACGTTGAAACCATGTGTGTTCAACACTGGATCTTGAGACCACCAAAAGAAAACACTCCTTCAGGCTGGAATAACACTGTGCGCCATAACCGATGGCTCAGTAAGCACTATCACGGGCTGGATTTTGATGCTGGATTCACTGACTACAAGATGCTGGGTGAAGCGCTGCAAAGCACTTGTGCTGACATAGAACTACTCTACACGTTGACTCTGGAAAAAGCAAAGGTACTGGGGCAACTGTTTGACAACCGGCGCGTTGTGTTCAGTTTGGAAGAATTGGGATGTCCACGTTTGCCAGAGAAACTAATCCCGACTGAGGACAGTGAAGAGAAGAAGAAGACCCTCAGTGTCTTTGGCATAGCATCTACGCTTCTGGATTTAACTGCACACAGACCAATGTTAGCAAAATGGCGTCTTGGTGTATGCAAAACTTGTCCAAGATCGACATGACTGAGGTATCAGTGCGTGAAAAGACATTCACTGATTGGAAACATACAACACCCACTCCTCGACAGTTGGCCGAACATGGGTTTGTAAGGATTGCCGACACTGTGGACAGCACAGAGTGTGTTTACTGTGGAGTAATTTTATTTAGGTGGGAACCTTTTTATGACATAGCTCATGATCATGAGTTCAACTCACCGTTCTGTAAGTACATTCAGTACAAGCGGCAGAAGTCGGAAAAGGATGCGGAGGAAACCTTTTTAAAGCAGCCCAAACAGGTCTGCGATATTGAACTTGTCAAATTATGCAGTGCTTGAAATTCTCCAATCCTCTAGTCACCGCAGTACATACTATACGAAGAAGACAGAAATTCCCCATGGATTTTTGTTGCTGCCGACTGAATCAGGTTTGAAGCTCGCAATGCGAAACTGACATCACTCCTATCAGCAGTCCTCGAACGTAAATTGTCACATATAGCAAAATGTACAAAATCTGATCACAGCTCCTGTAACTTTTCGAAAATAAATGCGTAATACTATGGTAATCTTTTTTTGTTTTCCTCCTTTATTCCATATCTTATTTTATACGGTAGCAGCAGCGGCAGACAAGCACATTGTATTTTTTAAGCTAGACTATGACCTTGCACGTCTCCTAGAAATGTCCACGACTTCGCTCATCGCCGCCTTCCAGTCCACAGCCTACCCGTCAAGTCCAGGGCCTTTCAGCTACCTACTTGCTGGACGTAGTCTCACACACACACAGCTGAATTTACAACACACACTGCACACACCACAATATCATACTCTTGAGTACAGCTACTTGCTGGACTCAGCACACTGGGTACAGCTACTCTTACTTGCCCCTCAAAACTCTTGTAGGTTGTAGTGCTGTATTGGACGCTAGGTCCAACCGAGCCACTTTCAGAATATTAACCAAACCACTAAATTTTTGTGCACTTATTGAGATGAATAAATGTTTTTTCTAATTACCTGGTGTATTTTCTCTTGTATCCAAGCTGGGGTCCCAGTACTGAAGTAAATTTCATGATCGCCCTGGCGGACCTTGGCACTGAGACGACGATATCCTCATTCATGAAGGCGGCCGACCTGCCGACGCACAACGTTTTTTTCTTATGGGAGAATAACATGCTTGCCTTCAAAGTGCAACTTTGAAGGCTTTTCTATCTACTGATGGTATTTTAGGGATTTAACACCAGCTTTCTATGTGTTGAGTAAGGAGGAATAACACTCCATAGTATTCCTTTGTTAGCTGCTACAATCACTATTTTTCTTTTTGGCAGGGAAGAAATGATTTTTCTGCCAAAGTTTTCTGTGTTAGCTCCAAGAAATGTTGTTCCATTGTCTGAGCACATAGTTGCACAAGTCCATGTCATAATACAAATCTTCTTCAGGATTCAAGAAATGCATATATCCTAAGAATGCTTACCAACTCCATGTGAACAGGATTAGTAGCAAAACATAGAAAAACTGTTATGTATAATTTTGATTTCTGTGCCCCTCTACTTTTTGATAGTTTGAAGAAAATGTTACCTCAGTAAGCCACATCACACTGAAGGAAGGGATGATCAGGATTTACTAAAGAAGTTGGTAGATTTTCCGATAGTTGTTCCTACAGTTTAGGCTTAGCTATAGAGCATTAGATGGATTTACAAATAGTATGGCTAGATAAGTTTCACCTCTTGATAGGCCAGTTGACATGCTCTATTGTGTTATATGAGAGCTTGTGGACTGCAGAGTAAACCTCTCACATGATGTTGTTGTTTATTAATTATTTCACTGAGATGGGTATAGGAGTTTTGATCCATGAGGTCTGGCACAGACCGTCATAAAAGTGTCTGGGCGGCGTTTTGATCCACGAAGGAGAAAGTGAGACTGCGGAATGAAATGAAATGAAAAAAGTTTTATTTTGTGAGGCAAAGTTAGAACCATTAGGTCCTCTCTTGCACTTAACCTCATAAAGGAAAATTAATACATAACTACAATGAGTATATCTAAGAATTCATACATGTTCACTGCTGCTGAGCACATTATTTACAAAGCTAAACAACAATACAATTTACAAAGCTAAACAACAATACAAAATTAGAGTTTTAAGATGATTAAAACTAAGCATATTAAGCATTAAGCGTGAAAGAACATAAAACAAAGAAGAAAACAAAAAACTATTACTTATATTACAAAATAAATAAATAGATAAAATAATAATAAATAAAATTATTCCATGAACTGATCACAGCAAACACACATCAAACATACACTCAGTCTGACAATGACAGCACGGCCAAGGCCTACAACCCCCATGAATCCGCCGACAACCACCCCCTCAGTGCCGCAACAAACCAAGCTCGACAACAGGAGGGAGGAACAGGGAGGGAAGGAAGCAGATGGGGAATTTAGGGGTGAACAACTGGGTGGTTACATGCCGGTCACTCGGCAGAAACATTTTACCTAACAAAGACAAATATACTTGCTTTAGGTATACTGACTGCAATCGTATTGGCTCTTATAACAGTTGCTAATGTCTGAAACTGATCCTGATTACTTCCAGCATGATTTATTTACAGAATTCATTATTGTATCTAAACACTTCTTTGTTGATCAGTGGCTATGAAACGCTTTGAATTAATTTGAATTTTTAATCTAATAACTAACCCCATAAGCTTTATTTTTTAAATAACCTACATTGCATTGCAATTGAATTTAGAAAGTAAACATAGTAAGCTTTCTAATAAATCTATATAAGTTAGTTAAAAATCCAAATTATAACTAAATGACAGATTTTATTAATGTAAAAATCAACATTAAAATGAACGTCTATTAACGGGGAGGAAATGAGTGTAACGATTATGTAAACAAACAACTACCATCTGTATTTTATATAATAAATAAAATTATATAAGTACATTAAAGGTGTACAAAAAAAAACCGGACCCATTTAAATGTTTTTCAATGAAAGTGAATTCTGCTAACCTACTTCATATTTTGAGCTTTATTAAATTAAATTCATTGTATTATATTAATTACAACAATACCTAAACTATGGCTTAAACGCCACAATTTTATTTTATAATTTGACTCCGTTAGGTTTAATATAATAATAATAATCTTTATTGCATTAAACCTGAAATTAGGTATTGCAATATATAATATAGTAGAATAAAAGTTGAGTAAAATGTACATATAAATTACAGTTGAATTTTAAAGAAGTCTAATTTTGTATAAACATTCTGCTAATAAATAGTTGCATGTAATTTTTTTTAATTGTTTCACGACTAGATTTCTTAAATTATAAGGCAATTTATTATATAATTAATAGCCATATTCTTGATTTTTTGTGTTATTGAGTATTTACATTATATAATTTTCAGTTGATTCGAATTTCTTGTTTCGTGCTTATCTATATTTTTGTTTTGAGGAAATGTACGCAAGTTAATTTTATAATTATGTATATTCAAATTATAATGTAATAAACGTGAAGTGTTTCTCTTACTTTAAAATAAATATTACAATCTTAATATATTGTTATGTGGGGCAGCAGTTTTACCCATAGTTTTATGTTTAAATTTAATGGTTGTTTAATTGTTATATACTCATATTTAACACCAAGTAAATAATTACGAAAAAAGTGAACTTTCTTGTATATGTTATGTAGCCAAACAAAATGGAATAAACAAGTAGAAAAAATTGATACATATCTTCAAAGTAACACATTTTAAATTCTCTCTTTTTTTAGACGAACTACGATGTATATTAAAAATATAGCTTTAAAAAGCAGTAGGTACTGTATTGTTGCTACATTTAAAATGATACCTCGTTCACAAAATTGCATGATTAAGAATCAAACTATTTGGTTTCAATGTTAACATTGCTGCTATGGGAATAAATCCAATATGGATGCCAGCCTCTGCAGATTCTTAAGAAAGAATTCTCCTTTGGAAACTGAGTTGATGAACCACCAAATGAGTAATATCCGGTACGTATAAAAGAATATGGTATGCAGGGATGCCTTCAGTCTACACCCTGAACTGTTCATTGTAACAAGTTGTGCTATGGAGGCTGCTCCAAAAGTGATCGTTGATTACGAGGTAACATGCAACTGTATTTAGTGCCAATCACCCCAAAATTCCTCTTGTCCCTCACTCTCGCCACCCCTCCCATTTTCACTTTTTCTTTCGAGGATCAAAACGCTGCCTGAGCAGCAAAGGGATTGGTAGGAATATTTATGACAGTCTGTTTTCACCTCCCCACTGAGATGGTGGTTTTTAGGAAGTAATATTTTATGTTTGTTGTTCTAACTGAGTCGCGATTCTTGGATATATCATAGCCACTGTAATACATTCATTAACATCCAAATATGGAAACAAGGAAATGATTTGATTGCTTTCAACAATAACCTTGTTTTTTTTTTAGATTCTACATTGTGTAATCAAAGCTTTGCTATTGTACAAATTCCTTTTTATATATTATTGTTAATTTCATGTCTTGAATTTGAACACTGACTTTCAGAAATGCAGAAATACCAAAATTGTATAAAGTAACCCCTAAAGTATAGGCTTTATCTGTTATTCACTCCTTAAAATTGATTTCAGCTCATTTTTAGGTTGCTTGGAGTTTATTCGAAAGTTGCTACAACAAACAATTAATTCATACTACATGTTAAGAAATTATTTGACCTTGCTTCTGATGAAAAGGAAACTCTTTCCAGTTTACGACAGTTACTAGATAGTGCATTGGAACATCTAGTAACTGTTCCAAAACTTGTCTGTGCTGTGAAACGCCTCCGACATCAAGATTGCTTTCAGATGAGATCTAAACACCTTCAGAAATGGGACACTTTTGATTGAATTTGGCAATTTCTTAACAAAATGAGCACCAGCCTGTGAGTGTAAACAGTAGAAAACTAGCGTCCTGTGTCTTCCAGTTCTGTAGTTATCCCTGGCTGTCTAGTTTCATAAGAATGTACCTCACTTCCTCTTTAGTAGTTGCATTTTGGTAATTTCCAGCATAGAGAATTTCCAAAATATAGAGACAGGGTAGTGTCAACAGATTCAAGTTTTTGGATGCTAGTTTGCTTGACTCTTCACTGGAGTTTTGCAATTGTTAGTACTCCTTTTTTAGGATAAAAAGTGTTGAACATTTTGAATCTGAGCAACCACCCTACAGTCGGCACTGATGGCGCAGTGTTGTAACCCAGCTACTTGGGGACAAAGTGTTTGGGAGATTGTAGGCGATAGGTTGGATGCTCGGTCCTTTTAATACCGACATGGCATCTGCTCAATGGTTGCTATTGGCGTGGACACTATTAGAGAAGTCTGGGGTGTCCATGTTGGGTGGTAATCATTGTGCGGATGTTGTGTAGGGGAGATAACTGAGTATCAGGCTTGTCAATTAGCTGAAAATCAGACCAGCACTACGTGGTTTGGATTCCACGTAAAGCTGTGAGTCCCTTAGTTGCCCTGGCTATTGGCATATTAATAAATTGCCCTTTCTGAGGAACAGTTGAACTCAGTTAGTAACCAGACTTAACTTATCCACACTCATCGTACACTCATATAATCGTTCATATTCGCCTTAAAATACCAACAACGTTGTGTCGGCGTCTCATATGTAAGAATGTAAGTGCCAGTCCGCAGGATAGGTGAGAGTATATTACTCTAGAATATACCATCATAAAAATTTAAATAGAGCAACATTTAAAAAGTTGCATCAAACCATAAATGTCAGCGTATACTTTCGAGCATATCTACATGTACATCTACTATCTACATGGTAATTCCAAGTCAATCCTTAATAAAGGTAAATTCAAGGAAATGTTGTCAATTAGACTTCAGCAATCTCAGTCTTGTGCAAAATAAATGTTAGACAATCATGTAGACTTTGATTGTCTAAAAAATCTGAAAGTCTACTTTTAGAGGCCGTAATGTACGGCAATTGACTCTAAATTAATGAAATGTCGGGTTTCTTGCCATGTTTAGCCAGGTCTGATGAACTGGCCATACATGTATTAAGATTAAATTAAAAATGTTCCGATTGGAATCAGTTTGTTCTATTAGACAAAAAAAGTTTTAAAGTCTAGACAAATCTGTAAGTATACTTTTGAAGGCCACAAATTACTGAGTTGACTCTGAATCAGTGAAATATTGGGTTTCTCACCATATTTCACCATGTCCTGTGAACTATGCATTTGGTCAAATTAAAATGTAAATTTTCCGATTAAAATCAGTTTATTCTCTTAAATAAAAAAGTTTCAAAGTCTAGAGAAATCTGTAAGTCTACTTTTAGAGGGCTTAAAGTACGGCAATTGACTCTGAATCAGTGAAATATTGTGTTTCTAGCCATATTTAGCCATATCCTATGACCTGGCTATGCATGTGATCAGATTAAATTGTATATTTTCCCATTGAATACAGTATGTTCTCCTAGATAACAGAGTTTCACAGTCTAGAAAAATCTGTAAGTCTACTCTTAGAGGCTGTAAATTAACCAATATGATTTACACGCACAAATTGAAAATCTAGGTCTACCTAAGGATGATGGAGGTGAGATAGAGCAAAAAGTCATATGGCCCAATTTGTAGATTGTCTCAAATCAGGCACAGAAAATGGTGTTAGTTTTGCAGCAGTTCATTTAGCCGCTACAGTCCAATTAAAAAAACGCTGTTTTTGGCATTTAAATTTGTTGGCACTAAAATGGCTGCAATCTTCAATTTACTACGAATTTTTCAAAATTCCTTCTTATTGCACATCTTCAACATAAGACCTTAACTCTACAAAATTTAAGCCTCGAAGGTTTAGTACTTTTTTAGTCACAGCGATGAGTGAATGAGTCAGTGTTATTTGTCTTTTATAAGTATAGATAAGATTATATGAATGTGGATTTGAAGTGAAAATATGTATAAATACATGTATAAAAGGCCTTCAGTGTTTATACATGTAGATCAAAAGAGTTTTATAAAAAAATGTCTTACAGTTAATATCTATAGATGTTTCTTGAAACAGAGTGTCAGTTGGGTATCTCCTACATTTTTTTAATCCAGCTTTTAATTTTGATTTTTGAATTATGTTAGTAGGCTGAAGAACTGTTTGTATGCTGCCTCCCATGAGATAATACCAAAAGATAATAATGATTGTACATATGCATAATAGGTGGATTTGATTTATTTTTCAGTTTGAAGACAACTGAGATTTCTAAATGAATACAATTATTTACAAAGTTTATCTTTCAGATATTCTACAAGATGTATCCATTTCATATGATAGTTGAAATATAGTAAAAACGATGTATACAAAAAATTATACCAATATTACCCTACTGTTCAGTCCAATTAAACCAATATATGGTATCTCAATTACAGTAACAACAATAATCCAATCAAAACATTTGAAAATGAAAGACATATAGAAATTTAAACAGAGCTTAAATTACCAATTCAAAAGAAGCATATTAAGGCTAAACTAACAAGGTTCAAAATGTATATTGATTGATTGATTTGCACTGCATTCATCATTATCCAGTTATAGCTCAGATTATCAAAAATGGAAACATTTTTTACAATTTGACATTAGTCAATCTAGCTTAACACTTCTGGACAATAGCATACTTCAGATACATGTCTGCTTAAGTGTTGAGTACATATGGTAGTAGAAGCAACTTAAAGTCGTAAATTACATTGAGTGTTATATCAGAGGCATTTGACTGTATTGATCAAGGCACACTGATTTACTTACTGACCAATTTTGAAATTTGAGGATTGCCTACCAAGTGGATAAATTAATATCTCAGGGATGGATCAAAGTTTGTTGGGTTCTCAGTTGTTAGATCTGAGAAGAGGAGGCTGAGTTATGGTCTCCCAAGGATCCATTCTCAGTCCTCTGCTCTTTGTGATCTACGTTAACAGTGTTAGTTCATTATTAGGTCAAGGGCTTCTTGTCCAGTATGCTGATGACACGACTCTCTGTTTTAACTTAAATTCAAGTTAGGAACAAAGAAAGATGACACTTTAATCAAACTCAAGAGTGTAATTCAATATTGCAGTAAACTCAAGATCTAAACAAATTAAACCAAAATATATAAAATTTTCTTTGCACCAAACTGAATCAGATTTTAGTCTAACATTAGGGTGTCCAGAAACAGGGAAAATAGGGAAAACCTGGAAAAGTCAGGGAATTTTAAATGACTTGGAAGAGTCAAGGAAAAGTCAGGGAATTTGAAACAAAACCTGGAAAATCCTAACAAGAACACCAGTGTGTTGTGATTTGTAATAGTCACTATATTCTTGGGTGTGCTACAAAAAATCCTTTACTTTGTTCAGTACTAAATGTTAATTTTACATGCTATGTAATATTCTAAATTATGAAAAAGCTATTTAGTTACTTAGGTTATGCTTTTTCTGCCTCATACTACTTGTTTTATATCGCTAAAAGTTTAAAACTTACTGAAATAATTATCCAATTAGTATTTGTTAAATAAGTCATAGACATAAAATTTATGCTGGTTTTTGGAAAATTATAATATTTGGCTGTTTTTCAAGGCTTTGAAAATTGTCTTAATTTAATAATAGAATAAAGGTATGTTTGTTTACTCAAGGCTAATTATAAATATTCTTTTAATTCTACCTCTACTTTTATAAAGTTGTTTAAAAAGAATAATTATTGTAGGTAATAGTTTTGAATTTAATTATTACGGTTAAACCCTTGAACCCTGAAATATGTGGTTGAAAAGTAACCTTCTTGTCCTTATGAAATGCCCAGTTGTACAAGAAGAAATTCTTATACTCGTATTTGGTGGTGCACCACTAATTGTAGGTGTGATAGATGTGGGATGCAGGACAGCTTTGTTGTTCTACTCAGTTTGCCACAGCTCCCAAGCGAACTATTACAATAGATATTAGTAGTTAGAAAAATATGATGATGAAGACTTGGATAGACTCTCAGTTGATTCATAAGATAGACTAACCACTGCAGAGGATGAAGATGTGAACCCTGACGAAGAAGACAAATCTGGCCTGTCAAGACCAAAAAGACGAAAATGATTTTGATATCCAATGTGACTAAATTATTTTGTCTGTGTTGACATATCATGAAAATGGAATAATGAGCTATACACTGTGCATAATTCAACAGCAAAATGGGAAAATTTACCAAATTAAAAATAAAATATGTAAAATTAGGCCTAATGATTCACACATTCGCATGCTTTTTTTTATTTTTTTATTCGCATGCACACTCTAGCACAAATTTTAGTTTGTACAACTTTCTAACTGAGAGTTTTTTTCTATGAATATCCATATAGAAAATATAAGGTTTAACATAAAACGTTAGAAAAATTAATTTTTCTGAAATTCTTTACTTTTGCAACCCATCCTTGGACAATAACTGAAGTTCCTAGGCCCTACCGAGGGTGGGTAGACAAACACAAGTTGCGGCTAAAATATAGTTTATTAAAGGAAAAATAAAAATATATGAAATTCACGTGAAAATTAGGCTGATGCTCATTTTAGAGTTAAATAAATTATTTCCGGCCTAGCCCACAAAAATAAACTATTTAAAAAATGTATAACAATAATAAATTAATTAACAAATAACAGTAAACAAATTACAAGAATAAATAGGAAATAGCAACAAGAATATAATAGTTTACAATAAATAAACTATAATCCGACTCCAACCTGGAATAAAAAGCAAAATTAAGAACAATTAAAAATTAGAACTTTTTAAGAACGTTATAAAAAAAAGGCAACAAGATTCTTCAGAGCAAAATAAACTACGAAATTCTTATGTTTCACTGCATAATACACCAAGAAGCGCTTTGTGTCCAAACATTTCTGGCCGAAATAATTGAGGTCATAAATTTGGTCTGACAACCAAAATTGCTAACAGCATCTTGTCAAAAGCACTCTTACATCCTCTGTTTTATAAAAGAATTATAAAACAAAATAGACTCAGTATTCCGGCCTCTTTCTTCACAATAAAGTGTGATGGCTTTCCAAAAGTGTTGAAACGTTTTGCTTTGTGCTTGAATGAAATAAATACATTCCCAAATGAAAAATACATTAATTATCCTGAATTAGAGAACGATAAATGGTTGCACAAATTTTACTTTAAGGTGGATATCACAGCGAAATTAAATGAGCTAAATCTAAAACTGCAAGGAAAGGGAAACCCAGCCTACGTTTTGGTACAAGAATTAGTTTTTTTTAAAGAAAAATAAACTCTTTATCCAGAAGATATTCAGAGCGGTAAATTTCTTCATTTTCAATTTCTAAAGCAATACCGTGATAAAATAAGTGCACCTGTTGACACGAATTGTAATTTGGGGTGATTTGATACACTGGGGTGAGTTGATACAAAACGTAGTACTTTATGTAATATGCCTTGGATTGTTCAAATTGAAGGATAGGTTGGCAGCAATGATGTCGTCTGGCTCCCAGTATTCTGTTCTAATGCTATTAACAGTCTGCTGGTGTTTCCCTCCAATTTCAGTGCTTTGTTTTGCTTTTCTACTTTTCTAACCCTTTGGAAACTTTGGTTAGTGAAGAGGGTTGCTGGAGGTTTTTTAACCTAAGATTCTCAGAAAAGGTAAGCAATATTGTTATTATCAATACCTCATTATTGCTATTCCAATTTTAAATTACATTTCAAAAATATATGTAATTTAAGAAATTTTGACCCAGCCTGGGGTGATTTGATACATGTATCAAATCACCCCATATAGACTAATTTAAGCAGAAACTAAGTTTTTATTTTATTTTCAGGGTCAACAAGATGCCCAGGTTTTACAAACGCCCTCCTGGGACCAAACCAAGGAAATTGTACAATGATGAGGATTTGCAAAAGGCTGTAGATGAAGTACAATGTAGGAAGTTGACCTTACGTGCTGCTTCAGAGAAGTATGGTATTGACAAAATGAAGATCTACCGCTGTACCAAGAAGTTGCACCAAAAACGTGTAGGTGGACAAACCACATTGACAGCAGAAGAAGAAGCTATTTTGATAGGTAGGTTTAATTTACTGTATTATATTGCACTTAATAAACTAGGTTAGGTTAAACTACCGGTTTTAACTTTACCGTACCCAACATAACCTAGGCCTATTTCAAAGCACTTATAGTTTTTTTTTTTCAGACAGGATCATCCTTCTTGGAGAGTGGGGCTTCCCATTAACTTTCATGGATTTGCGCCTAGTAGTCAAGGGGTTTTTGGACAAGCAGGGAAGGAGTGTAAAGAAGTTCACGAACAACTTGCCAGGTAATGATTGGGCTCTTTCCTTTCTTCAAAGACACAAAGGAAATGTTAGCACTAGAATGAGTCAAAATATTAAAAGGGCCAGAGTTGCTGTTTCTGCTCAAACTATTAATGATTATTTTGACAATCTTGAACAAACTCTTCTTAGTGTTCAGCCATGCAGCATCGTCAACTACGACGAAACGAATTTAACAGATGACTCAGGCACTAAAAAATTATTTGCAGAAGGGGCCAAAAACACCCAGAAAAAGTGAATGACTTTGCTAAGTCTGCAACTAGCTTGATGTTCTCTGCCAGTGGAGATGGCTTACTGTTACCAATATATGTAATTTATAAGGCTGAAAACTTATATGAGTCATGGCGGATAGGAGGTCCCAAGGGCACCCGCTATGGGTGTACCAAGAGTGGCTGGTTCGACCAGAAACACTTTGAAGATTGGTTTTTCTAAGTAGCTTTGCCCTACCTCCATAAAATGCCACAACCAAGAGTCCTTATTGGAGATAATCTTTCGAGCCATTTCTCTGAAACTGTTTTGACAGCTTGTAGAGAGAATGGAGTGATTTTTACAATGCTGCCCAAACACTCCACCTATTTGGCCCTGCTTCTTGACGTGGCCTTTTTTAGGCCATTGAAATGCAAGTGGAGGTTGCTCATCCAAAAGTGGAGGGACCAGGGGAATAAAGGCACTCTGAGTAAGATTTGTTTTCCTCCATTGCTGAAAACTCTCATTGATGAATTGAAAGAAAGCTGTGCAGACAACATTAAAAATGGATTCAGGAAGACGGGAATTATTCCTTTGAACCGTCAGGAAGTTTTGAAAGAACTGCCAAATAGAGGAGTAGAAGCAAATCCTATCAATATTGAAAGTGACATGGATGATTCTCTACTAGGTTTACTTCGAGAGCTACGATATGGAAAAGAAAAGCCGAGAGTAAGGACCAGCCAAAAGGAAAAGCTCCAGGTTGAACCAGGAAAAAGTGTCTGCAATGTTAGCGATGAAGAATTGGATGTTGATGATCCCGCTGAAATGTCTGTTGACAGCAGTGCAGAAGCAAGTGATAGCGATACTGATACCGAAAGCAGTACTGATACCGATTCAGATTCCTCCAATGACAGCAAGCAAGAAAACCAAGCAAAGGAGCAGACCCAAGTTGATTATTGTTCAATCATTGAAGGTGACTTCTTACTCTTAAAGCTCAAGGCCCAAATCACAAAGAAGGACAAATTGTACTGTTCGCAAGTCTCAAGTATTCAAGAAAATGCTAGTGGCTCCAGCAGAGTTGTAGAAGTGACTTTTTTTAAACAGTACAGGTGTCATAAAGACACTTTTGTATGGCCAGATAACAAAGAGTCCAGTATTGTCTATCCACATGACATTGTTGGGCGTCTTGATAAGCCAGTGGAACTCCAGTATGGGCGCCTTCAATTTCCAAAAAATGTTCTTTAGTTTCAAGTCTTACCTTAATTGAGCCAAATGTTAATTCAAAATTACCATACTAAAAATAATTGTAATTAAGTTCCTTAAAGTTTGTTACCATGGCCCTCAACCAAACTAATGGTTTTGTACTTTCATACCCATGTAACGATTGTGACTTCAAGTATTAAAGGCTGTGTGCTTTTTTTTGCTAATAAAATGTTTTTTTTTAAACATACTTTTTGTATCAATTAACCCCAGACCCTTTTAGAAGTGATAAACCACTCATTTGCAATAGTGTATCAATTGACCCCAGTACCTGGGGTGATTTGATACACCATGTTTTTTTTTTTTTTTAAAGTGCTTAATTTTTTTTTTCTCAAGTAACTACATAAACTGGTAGCTCTAAGGTTGATAAGAAAAACTAGAGTAAAAAAAACAAAAAAAATTTTTTTATATTTGTGAAAATTTGTTTTTAACTTTAAAATTGTATCAAATCACCCCAAATTACGGATTACTTTTACTTTAACACAGTTATAAAAAAAATTAAGATGAATTTGCTGACAGATTTGAGCAATCCAGAACCAACAAAACCACTCTAGCATTCATAGTAACAAATCCTCTCAACACAAATAGTAACTAAATCTTAATTGAGCCATTTGTAGTTAATACTGGATCTCTAAAGCTGCATCACATACGAGTATATTCGACGCATGGTATACTCTTCCAGATTGCTACGGTGAGATGAAGAAGATGGCATTTGAAGTGCTGATCAACATATTCGTGCGAGCAAGTGTTCTCTTACATGAACAAATATAGTAAAGAGTAAAGTAAGAAGCCAACTAACAAATGAAAATGTAGTCGTGTTTAATTACGTGTTAAATACGTGGTTTAATTCATAATTTGTGTTAAATTGAGGTGTCTGGCGTCCGTGACGGCCAGGCCATTACTCCGGCGGGAATATAGGGTAATTCGGCTATAGTGATTAATAGTTGGGTAATTATGCACTTTCTTGCCCCCTCTGAAAATACGATTTCACGTTGAAAAAGTGGTGAAATTTGAGTTTATATGTCTTAAGGAGTTTGATTTCATCCGGGGAAAACTCGTTTTTTCCCGAAAAATCAAAAAACTAGTTTTTATCAAATAGTGAAAAACGCCAACTTTTTTAAAAATCGTTATTTTTTGACAACTTTCTCGTGTATTTTTTTCATTTCTCATGTTTTTTTATGCTGAACACAAATATATAACTGGTTTTGTAGTAAAATTATTTTTTCAGCTAGAAAAATGCATTTTTTACTGACATAACCTAACTTATCCTAATTGTCTATTTTCTCAACAAAAATTTGTAATTTGCGTTAAATTTGATTGTTTGGCCTCCGTGACGGCCTTCTGGTCGTCACTCCAGCGGGAATATAGGTGAATTCGGTTTTTATGATTAATAGTTGTTGTATATAATGATCATGTAATGGCCGCTAATCGCGACTCGCCGCGATAGTAGTTTTTCCGTAATATCTCGATAAATATTTGTAATTGCCCTAAACCAAAATAGTTTTCAAATTTGTATTTTGCACAAAAAACACATCAAAATTTAAAAAAAGATGATTAAAATACCATTTAAATTAACGGAAATATGACAAAAATACTAAAAATTGTGACATTGGTTTTTTTAGAATTTTTCGGTAAAATACGTTATTTCCGCAGAATAAAAAGCATATTTCGTGAAAATAAAGCTGATTTTACAACCATTTCAAGCAAAATGTTCCAAATTTGTTTGGTGGCAGGAAACTGCATAATTACCAATAGTTGTTGTTTAAAATGATCGCATAATGGCTGATAATTGCGTTTCGCAAAATTAGTTTTTGCATTATATCTTGAGAGATATTTGTAATAGACAAAAATAGTTTTCAAATTTGTATTCAGCGCAAAAAAAACAAATCAAAATAAAAAAAAGTTGATTTAAATACCATTTAAATTAACAATGGTATTTTTGACCATTGTTAATTTAACAATTAACCATATGACAAAAAGGTAAATTCAACGATAAATATAATGAAGTACCCTTTTATTCATTTGTTATAAATATGGATAATTGTTTTATACTTTTTCAATACTTTTTAAAAATCTTTATTTTTCAACAAATTTTTTTTCCATTTCTCGTGTTTTTTTATGCTGAACACAAATGTATAACTGGTTTTGTAGTAAAATTATTTTTTCAGCTCGAAAAATGCATTTTTTACTGACATAACCAAACATAACCTAACTTATCCTAATTGTCTATTTTCTCAACAAAAATTCGTAATTTGCGTTAAATTCAAGCGTTTGGCGTCCTGGCCGTCACTCCGGCGAGAATATAGGTGAATTCGGTTTTTGTGATTAATAGTTGTTGTACATAATGATCACGTAATGGCCGCTAATCGCGATCCGCCGCGATAGTAGTTTTTCCATTATTTCTCGAGAAATATTTGTAATAGACCAAAATAGTTTTTTAATTTGTATTCAGCGCAAAAAACACATCAAAATAAAAAAAGATGATTAAAATACCATTTAAATTAACGGAAATGACAAAAATACTAAAATTTGTGATATTGGTTTTTTTCTAATTTTTCGGTAAAATACGTTATTTCCGCAGAATAAAAAGCATAGGCTATCTCGTGAAAATACAGCCAATTCTAGACCCATTTCAAGCAAAATGTTCCAAACTGTTTGGTGGCAAGAAAGTGTATAATTACCCACAAAAATACTAAAAGTTGTGACATTTGTTTTTCAATTTTTTTCAGTAAAATATGTGATTTCAGCAGAATAGAAAGCATACCTCGTGAAAATACAGCCAATTCTAGACCCATTTCGAGTAAAATAGTTCAATTTTGTTTGGTGGCAAGAAACTGAATAAATAATACTGAACATATACCTAATTTAAAAGAACTGGTAATTATGCACTTTCTTGCCACCTCTGAAAATACAATTTCATGTTAAAAAAGTGATGAAAAATGAGTTTATATCACTTGGGGAGTTTGATTTCATCCGTGGAAAAATCGTTTTTTACCGAAAAATCGAAAAACTAGTTTTTTATCCAATAATGAAAAAAACCAACTTTTTTAAAAATCGTTATTTTTCGACAAATTTTTTCCATTTCTCGTATTTTTTTATGCAGAACACAAATATATAACTGGTTTTGTAGTACAATTATTTTTTCAGCTCGAAAATGCATTTTTTACTGACATAACCAAACATAACCTAATTTATCCTAATTGTCTATTTTTTCAACAAAAATTCGTAATTTGCGTTAAATTCGAGCGTTTGGCCTCCGTGACGGCCTGCTGGCCGTCACTACAGCGGGAATATAGGTGAATTCGGTTTTTGTGATTAATAGTTAGTTGTTGTTTATAATGATCGCGTAATGGCCGCTAATCGCGATCCACCGCGATAGTAGTTTTCCGTTATTTCTCGAGAAATATTTGTAATAGACCAAAATAGTTTTTAAATTTGTATTCAGCGCAAAAAACATCAAATTAAAAAAAGATGATTAAAATACCATTTAAATTAACGAAAATGACAAAAGTACTAAAATTTGTGAGTTTTTTTCGAATTTTTCGGTAAAATACGTTATTACCGCGGAATAAAAAGCATATCTCATGAAAATACAGCCAATTCTAGACCCATTTCAAGCAAAATGTTGCAAATTTGTTTGGTGGCAAGAAAGTGCATAATTACCAAAAGAACTTAATTGTCAAAAATAGTAAGTTATACTTTTTTTTAAATGTTACAGTAAAATCCATGATTTCCACAGAATAAAAGGCATATCTCTTGACAAAATAGCCAATTCATGAGCCATTTCAGGCAGTTTTAAATTTATTTTAGGTGGCAAGAAACAACTATCTAAAGGTCTAAGGTGAACTGTACTAACCTCATAAGTAGTCCTAGGACTACTATGTTCATCATTGGCCAACTCATATGCCCATCTTCATCTGTTGGGTTACACTCATTATTAACTCCTAGCAAAGAAACTTCTTTTCAGTTTGCCTTCATTTTCACTAAACACGTGATCAAAAGTACTTATTCATTTGTGTATCTTCCAGATTTATATCGCTCAGTGTGACTTGTGTGAGCAACGTTTGCCAGCACTTCCAACAATAGAGAATCTAAAATATATCCTGTTGGATTGTTAGATTTTCTTTGGCCACGGTTGTTCATTCTAACTTACGCTAACATAAATTACTGTTACACTTTAACATCACGGTAGGATAGGAGGGTTATTAGCAATTTGATTTTTGAATTGGAAATTTGAAAAAATTAATCGCAAACAAACAGCACTCAGCAGCCAATGTCAGCTGATTACCTAACTGCCAGTCTGGGCCCCAGCTAACCACTGATTAAAACATTTTATTTAATTAGTAGGCCTAACAAGCAACGATTTTAGTCTATAGTCTATCTTTGGTAACAAGTAATGTAAGAATAAAGAATACACAACCAAACTATAGTGTGTATTTTGACAAACAATATAGTGTGTGGTTTTTTTATTCGTTTATCAGCTATCTTTTATTCGTTTAAAAATGCTGTAAAATATATTTCATAAAAGGTCCATAAGCCATGTTCTGTTACTAAAAATACAAAGTTATGTCACTAAGCTAAATCCAATCCATTAAGCTATTTAAGACCTGCTTCACTGATTCTACCACTTTTACGCTACCCAATCCCTCCGTAAAAGAGCACAAGGTGAACTCTGTAAATATGTGGTCCTTTTTTTGTATAGACTCTCCACAATCACATAACTGATCTAGTGTTAATCCTCATTTATATTTCCAGTAGTTTCATCTACCCACGCCAGTTCGGAAGCGATTCAACAGTATCTATTCCCTACGAGAGAGGTTGATCCCACTCACCTACAGGCATTGACAGTTCAAAAATAAGGAACTTATTTCGCCCATCAAAACTGTACCACGCTATGTCCCAGCTGTTGAGCGAGAACTTTCATCTGCTCAACTGGAAAGCAGTACACAAGGGTGGGTTTTGAGATTTTAAGTGACTATTCTGACGTGGGAGATCCTTAGTAATGGGGAGATGTGGAGCATTTAAGATTTTAATGAACTCTATAAGTAGTCCGTCATGGCGTCATAACTCTGGAGGAACTATATTTCACAGCACCAGGAGCCAATTAAATGAAGTTGCCATGAGAGAACTACTTATAGCTCTCATGACCCTATTAAACTGAACATAAATCGCTCTAATATGTACACTATTAACCATGCGGGAGCACTGTATTCAGCAGCTGTATTCACCAGTGACAAAGCAGTTGTACGCAGAACATGTGGATTTGCACTCCAAATTTTTCCAGGAATTTGATGTAGTGCAAATTTGGTCTGGTTTAAGTTTTAGCTGTTGTTTTTTCTGAAGAAGGTGTACATATGTACAGTTTTAAGTTTTTTCCTTAGTTGTAAGTCTTAGATGTTATGCAAGTAGGCTACTCCTAAGGTTCCTATACAAAAGGCTGTCTCATTCTCATATAGTCTACATAAGCCGAGTTGTGATGTCAGTGTCAGACCTCCAACCACAGAGTAAGTACAGTACTTACTCTGTGCCTCCGTCATATAGTGCTGAACAATTAAAACTACATACTAAATTTCATTACTCTATTGTTCTTAAGAGTATTTTAGAATTATTTGAATTTATATTTTTATTATATCAGATAAAATATCGTGTAGCTTCATTTGGAATAATCTACCAGTCAAGTATGGTTCAAGTATACAATACTGTACAATGAATGAGGGAACACCAATTAAATTTTGTATAAAAGTCCCATATGCCAGCCCTTATCAAAGGCTTGCGATACGTAAAGGAATGCAAAAGAACAGTATAGTTTATTTTCTAGAGCAGGCCTAATAACATTACTACTCGATTAATTTAAAATTATATGGAAAATGTTATCTTTTTGTAATATCTGTGTGATCATAGCACAATATCATTTAGTAGTAAATGAAACTTTAATATTTGTTTAGGGGTATGTATAAGAGTTATTAGTCTTTGGTAGCTAAAAAGAAATAGCTACGTTGTGAGAACGGTTAGTACAGTTGGGTTCGCGAGCACGTCTAGGCTGAGCCATCTGTATGCTCCTGCTATTAGGAGTGTCGCTACTGGGCGTTTTATACTGTGAGTTAACTCCGAGTTCTTAATCTCATCATAACCATCATGACAAGGTCAAGTGAACAAATATACACCTCCATCAATACCACTTACAAGTATTGAACATCAAAATAAGACTGTGTTTATTGCAATTGTACTCTAAACGTAGACAGCTATATTAATATGATATTAAAATGGAAAATTTTAGCTACCATGTTATAAAGACAAGTTATTTTATAAATTTAAATCATGTGATCATCCTAGGGTTTGCTCTCCGTGTCTGGTATTAACACTGATTAAGGAATGAGGATAGACACATCCAATAGTTGTAGGTATATGACCTGTTTCGTTCCATTCCATTTGGTCAGCAACTGAACTACGTACAATATGATTGACATTATAATATATATTTAAGCATACTGTAACTAATGCTGAATTCTGTTGGACACAAACAAAATTTCAAGAAGTGTTCATGGTGTTGCTAGGCAACCAAATTAACCAGTATGATTCTTGGTGTAGGTATGGGTATTTCTTAATTAGAAATTTATTTTATTTGTGTGTTTATTAATTAATTGATAAGTATACATTTTTGGATTTCGTTACTGGTTGAGATCTAAATTAAGTTTTACCTCATTAGGTTTGATTGGCCTTAGTCCATTTCTTTATATATTCAGTGCAGCAATTCTTTTCTTAGCATATGACTAGATATTTTCATGTATTCTTTGGAAATGTAAAACATATGTTAATTAATATCACTGACTATATTTTGTATATAATTCAACAGAGTAAACAATAACAATACTTCAGGTATCTGAGAATTTCAAAGTTAACTGTAAAACTATGTTAACATGACACTGTTTTTTTAACACTTATTTCTTTTAATTTGTTAATATCTGCAGTTGATATATTGAAGATAATGGCCTTTGAAGCAGCTTTTCCAGCTGATAAAACGAAATCATTGCTTATGAAATATAATATCCCCATTAGCCACCTCAGCTACGAATATATAAGAAATTGTTCAGACATCAAAAAGTTAGAGAAGATAGTAAAAATTTTGAAGTCAGGCGAAGAGGGTTTTTACTCAGATCTCCAGAAGGAAGCTGAAGATAGACTGCGCAATTTTAGTCCCAACAATATACTTCTTAGGGAAGAAGTGGCAGTGCTAACAAAACAATCAATGAGTAAACTAGAGTTAAACACCTTGTTGGAAGACCTTTCAAACTGGAAAGAAGAGATTGCTGAATACGATCTAAGACTAGTCAAAGAAAAAGATAGCCAAGATGATGAAGATTCTTTGGTACCTGTCAGGAGAATTGCTCATTCAAAATGTCAAAAGAAGGATACACTTGCTAAAACTCCAATAAATCTAAACAGAATTTGTGACTATGCCAATTGGGATAAATATGACGTAGACTCTGAACTCCTAAGGATGGACTTGGACGAAGAGAAGCAGAAAGAAATCAAACAGTGTGAAAAAGGAGAACAGAAAGAGGCCAGAATAGAGAGTATCACTAAGCAAGCAGACAAATATACAGAATCCGAAAGGAAAGTTCTGGCAGAGCAGGAGATAGTGAGAGGAAATGAATATTACAAAGTTGGAGATTTTGAGGAAGCCATCAAATTTTACACAGCCTCCATTGCTATTTGGCGTACTGCCAAAGCTTTCAACAACCGAGCAGCGTGTTATCTGATGCAAAGCAATTATTCAGCAGTTCTAAAGGATACAGATTCAGTTTTGACAATTGAACCTGGTAATATAAAAGCCTTGTACCGCCGAAGCATTGCACGACAGAAGAAGAACTTATTCGTAGAAGCATTTCAAGATATCAGTGAGGTTTTAAAGAAGCAACCAACTAACAGTAATGCACTACAGATTGCAGAACAGTTGAAAAATGAATTTCTATCCTCGCCAGCAGTTACTGCATCAAGAACTAATGCAGACTATTTGAATACCAAAGATCTAGAGAAGCCCTCTACTAGTGGTAGGTCTTGGACTGCAGCAAGACCTAATGGAGACTGTTTTGATATGAAAGATCTAGAGAAGCCCTCTACTAGTGGTACATCTTGGACTGCAGCAAGGACTAATCAAAACTGTTTCAATGTCAAAGATCTAGAGAAGCCCTCTACTAGTGGTATATGTTGGAGAACACGGCCTTTGTCCAGTCCAGCTAGCACTCTGAAGATAGTGGAACTCTCAGAGGCGTCACAGACTTCAAAAGTATCAAAAAGGCTGGAAATTATTGAGGTAGAATAACTAAACTTGATGGTTGTTGATTGATTAGGGGAATTGTTAAAAGTGAAAGGTAACAGAAAAAGTAAGTTTTTGTTTTAAACAAATTTTTACGAAAGGGACTTTGAATTAGAGAAATTTGTTTAATGCAGCTTTCTTTGAGTTTTGGGTACATTAAACAATACAGACTACATGTCTCATATTATTATTCATTCATTCAAAGATTTATAATTGAATCATTAAGTTATAATTTCAATGATTTAAAATAAAATCACTATCGCAATATTTTTGTCCCTATATTTCAAGATGATTGATGATGATAATAATAATAATAAAAATAGTAGTGTGTGTATCGCAAATTATTATGTATATAGTAAAACATTGGCTTATAGCAAAAAATATCATTATACATTATTATTATTATAGTATCAATCATGCTGAAATATTGGGACAAAAATAAACTATTGTGATGTAGTTTTATTTATTGCGATCCAATGTGGCTATTTATTTGAATATTAATTTGAACTATAGATACTGGTTTGAATTTGCTTATTTTAGATGTTTTTTTTATATTTGTTTTCATGAAAATATATTGATAACGACTTGTCTTCATTTTATTTAAACATTGTTACTGTCATTTATTTAAAGTTGTTATTCAAATTGTAGTATTTTATAATAGATTAGTTGGTGATTAAATCTCTTAAAAACTTGAAACCTCATTAAAACGTTATTTTAGAAAATAATTGGGTAACAACAGTATGCTATCCTTAGTATGTTATTTTATGTACAACTGAGAATAAGTCAGGACAGCACTAGAATTATTATTTTTAAATTGACAATACTAAACAACATATAAATAAACCAACATAGGCTTTCAATGGCTGAACTTGTTTTATTGATAGTAATAACGGCTACAATGATTTAAATTAAATTAAATTGTATATTTGGCACCAAATTTAAAAAAATAATGGTAAATACTTGATAAAGAACTGAGTTAAGAGAAATTTATAAATTAAACACAAGCGATTTAAAATGATGAAATGGACCTAGAGCTTAAATTTTAAAATTAATTCCTCAGTAAAAGTTGTTGAATTTCACATTATATAGAATCGTCAATTATACTAAAAATTAGGTTTCGCTTCTCCGTCTTTCTCTCATTCCTTATTCCGAACAATAAACTATAATTTGAAACCTCCTCAAACGTTTTTAAGACTTTAAGAGTCTACAGAGGCTGTTGGCCTGTTGGTTTTAATCCCATAACAACAATGTTATTTTCTAACCGGACATGCGATAACACGTATCTAAATTAAACAATTAGCCTATTTGTAAACAGATTTAACAAACAAATAATTGCATTTGATTAAGAATGAAATAGCGCATTGGAATTGCTTTACGAATTCCTAACTATCTTTATACAAAAAAATATTTAGTTTGAAGTTTTGTTTTCACATATTTTTCAAACCTAGGCGTATGTATTCAAAATATCAAAAGCAAGCCTAATGCGCAATATGATAACGTTTAAAATGACACTTCACACACAACTTTTTGTCAATAGATAACGAAAAAATATGGATTCGCAAATAACATTGTTCTCATGAGATTAAAACCAACATGGCTGACAGCTTCTGCAGACTCTTATGTGGTTCCCCAAATTTATTGCAGAAAGACAATAATTTTGTCTTTTCCAAAACCTAAAGATATATTGTGATTCAGAAAGAATACCTTTAATTTTATATTATTTAGTTTGATAAATATGTGTTAAACAATTTTCAAAATTTTTATTTTTTATCCTTATTTAGTTTTTTTAAATTAGGGACCTGAAAAATGCAATTTTGATAGTATTTACAAGCAAAGAAGAACAATCCCACAATTGTTTGGATATTTTATAGGAAAAGCAAGATTACTTTCATTATAAATCCCCTATTCCAATGGTCACATAAAAGGCCAACATTAGGAATGACATCATTGTCAAATCACTTTGTCAAGATTTGAAGGTAGAGAGTTTAAAATATTCCTAATTTTGACCTTTTCTGTGACAGTTTGAGAGGGATTTAGAAACAAAGTACTGTAAGTCTATTTTCTCATCAAATCTCTCAACCAAGTTTTGAGAAGCATATTGTTGCATTTTTTAACATTTAATACTCTCTTTTTTCCAAACAATTAGTTATGTTTGAGAATCTATGGATGTGTTTTAGTCCAAGGCCAAATTACATGACAAACTTAAATGTCCTAGCATACCAAGGGATATCATTGATATTTTTAGAAATTATAGTGTTTCATTGAGTGAGAATTTTAAAGATTTGGTCAAAATACTGAAAAGCAACTTCCCCGCACTGATTTTCATAATATTTTTGTCGTACATGTGGTTCTGAGAGTTGTGCTGTACAAATTTTCTTCTGCCAGGAATAATAAAAATGATTTTTATCAGTGAAAAATTCTATTTTACTAATTTTTTAATATTTTTTATAGTTTAGTTTTCCACGACAAATACAAATCTGAAAACCATTTTAACTTTAGTAATTATCTCTCACAAAAAGCATCAAAATATGTTATTTGTCTTTTAACTAATCAATAATATTAACTAATCGAAATAAATAACCACTAATCACAAATTTGTCCTGGAAAAAGGCAATTAATTTAAGCGGTTCAAAATTATTCCTAGGTTTTAAGATTTATGCTAAATCAAGGTTCATCTCTCATCCAAAAGTTTAAGCAAATTTGTATTTAGAGGTTATTAGTTCAAAGTGATAAATCATTACATATTAAATCAGTGACGTTCCATCACAATCACTTCAGAAAAGAAGTTCTGGCATTTTTTATTTCTTTTATTTGTATAGAAAGTTTATGAAGGTTCAGCATAAAAATAAATTAAAAGTTCTATATTCATCTTTGTAATAACATATTCTACTTTTTTACAAATATTTCTTTTCATTATTTCTGGCAGAAACAATCAGTGCTCACCACCTACAAAAACTGCCCATAGAGTGTCTAAAACAAAAGTATGAAAATTAAGAAAGTGGTTGTGGTGGATCTTCGTCAGTTTAGAATAGGTTTTTATATGAAACGATGAGCACAGAAAGGGCAATTAGATCATTTGTAATTTTTCCAATTTGTTGGCATTGGTTTGCCAACTGATTTGTACTAGCTATGAAGTGTAAAATGTCTGGATGGACATAAACATACGTGAGGTCAAGTAGCTTCTGTTAGTCTATTAATTATATAATGTAAATAAAAGTTACTCAGCCCAGAAGGATTATTGCAACATCTCTGTCACATACCATGTAATTCAGCTGAGATTTCCTAAGACTAGGCCTTTTGATTTTGAGGGCTCTAAAGGGAAAGAAAATATAGAAGTCATGCGACACAAAAAATAGAGAAGTTGGAACTACATCCAGTTTTTTAGGTGAAGGAAGTTTAATCAGCCCGACAGAGTACAATATAGTTCCTTGAATCATTTCCTGTATAGTAAGTCTTCGTAGTATTTTCAACCAGAAACCGCAATTACCCCTGCCTCCCGCCTACCACCTCCTCAGTTGGCTACGCCCGACCTTCTCTGTCTGAATCTATGTTGAGCAGAAAAGCCATTTCTCTTCAACAATTATCAATTTTCCAGTCAGTACCGGTATTGCTACTGTATTTTATTTTTTAACATGTTATTATGCCATTTTGGTTTTGTAAAAATAATAATATTTGTTTAGAAAAGTAGACTCTTACAGCAAAATCGAATTATTCACTGATAAAATTGGGGGTCTACTAAAATATTGCATTTCTATTTGAAATTTTTTCCAAAATCATAATTCTTGTTTTTAACCATCTTGTTATTCTCAAACTGGTTAAAATTTAAAATGGTTAGGCATAGGCTTAACATACATGTATTCTACAATTGAAGAGTTTGATTTATAAACATAAGGATATGATTTACTATAAACTGAGTAAATTACGTTATAAAGCATGGTTTTTATAATTATTCCTTAAAGCTGTTGAATTGTGCTCTAAATATTTGTTTTTATGTGGTTAAATATTTAATAAGAGGCATCAATTTACAAAAAGTATCTTTTTATGTTCGGTTGAAGACTAAAACAAAATAATATTAAATGAACGCCACAACAATTCTCAACATACGTTTAAAGCATTAAAGGATATGCTTTACTGAAAATTAAGTAAGATACGTTAAAAAGTAATGGTAAAATTACTAACTCACAATTTATTTTACATTTCATAAATTTTGTACGGTTTATTAATTATTTTTAACAAAATACAAAATGATTTCATATAAACTAACATAGTTTTATGGCAATTACAACATAAATACACTAATTTCCAAATTTTACAAAATATTTGAAATGTGGCCACTTTTTATTTGCTTATGAAGTATGCTGAATGAATTACTACAATACATGAAAATAACACTATGGGGACAATTTGGTTTCAAAAAGCAGACATTTTGTTACAACAAACATTTTCGCGGACAGAAACGAAAACCGAAGCGAACCGTATGAATGATATAAATTATAATTAAAATAATATATTATAACCTTGCTTAATTTTCCCATTGCCATGAGAAAAGCAATTATTTTACTTTGACAATAGTTCTTACACAATTACTTATCAAAATTTTAGTTTTACTGATAAATATTTCAGTTTTTAGGAGTGATTAATTTAATATGATTTAAATAGGCCTTCACAAATTACTAAATATGACAATTTTTCTAAAACATGACTGTTAATAATGACCAACAATCAAAATAAAGCAATGCCTAAATACTGTAACAATCCGACGAGTGACATAATGAGTCATAAGCAATCAAGGTTCTATTAGTTAAATACATAAAAAATTACAATTCATGTAACTATATGCAAGATATTCATTTGGCAAATAATCTGTCAAACATTTCAAGAATTATTTACAATAATGTATTACTAGGTTAGAGCTATAATATGTGAACTTAGTTTTCTAAAATATATATATGAAATGTGTAAAAATGTAGTAGTATTTTTAAAAGAAAGTTAATGTATTTATTTTACTCTATAAATAAATGTGTACAAATTATTCCTTAGTATTACAAAAAATATATATACAGAAACATATATACAGAACATGTATATAAAGAAAATAGTCCTATTCTAATTCAATAATGTAATATACAGTATATAATACGCTAAAAGTTTATTTTTGGGGGATTAGCCTCCGGATCACTGTTCAATACTTAAAGTGGTTTATATACCTGCATTCAAGTAATCCAAGTCGTTGCTTCTGCAACCGGTTTCAACTCATCATGAGAGTCATCTTCAGGCCGTACAAGGATGTAATAAAATGTGATCACTTCATATGAAGGTCGTCACGAACACATAACGAATAACGGACACTATGAATATACGAACACATAACAAAACACTTAAAAACGTTGACATCATTTTTATCATGATGTCGCAAATCTACTATATGCGTATGGGCGGGTGGGTGGGTCATAGCTACTATACGCGTATGGGCGGGTGGGTGGGTCAATGCTTCTATACGCGTATGGGCGGGCGGGTGGGTCAATACTACTATACGCGTATGGGCGGGTTAGTATTTTTATCATTTTTATGATGTCAACGTTTTTAAGTGTTTTGTTATGTGTTCGTATATTCATAGTGTCCGTTATTCGTTATGTGTTCGTGACGACCTTCATATGAAGTGATCACATTTTATTACATCCTTGTACGGCCTGAAGATGACTCTCATGATGAGTTGAAACCGGTTGCAGAAGCAACGACTTGGATTACTTGAATGCAGGTATATAAACCACTTTAAGTAAAAGTTTATATTTGACGTCTGTTAAATAACAATATTAAAACCAGAATAATATTTACAAAACAGTAAATACGTGTATGGGTAGGCGGGATTACTAGCACTGTACATGTAAGGGCTGGTGGGTCACTACAACTGTACGTGTATGGGTGGGTGGGTCTGATGACAATAACTTTACTTTTTTTCAGTTTTCTATAAATTACTATTCTTAGATATGAGACGCCGACACAACGTTGTGCGTATTTTAAGGTGAATATGAATGATTATATGAGTGTAGGATGAGTGTGAATGATTGTAACACGAATGTTAGCTAAGTTTATTACGAGTGCTAGTCAAGTCCATGACGGTAGCTGGCCAAGTTTATTACGGGTACTACACGAGTTGATCATTAGTGTTAGCCATGTTGATCACGAGTACTAGCCAAGTCCATCACGATGACTACCCAAGTTGATCAGTGTGGCTGCCACAAGTTGATCACGAGCTACCCAATTAGGTCAGTGGATACTCAAATAATTGAAAATGCATTAAATTAATACAAAACCAAACCGAGCAGAACATTTTTTGAGCAATTTAATAATTGTTTAACATTTCTATACACAAGTGAAGGTCACACAATGAAACTTTCATACAGTATAATACTTATACCATATATATAAATATAAGTGCAATATTTAGGCTACAAATGTTATAGTGATCAATTTCGGTAAACCGTGTTTACCTTTATCGATCACCATAATATTTGTTCAGTGTATATTAATATTGAATTCATTAATATAGTAATATTATTGAATAGAATACTAAATTCATAATACAGTAATATTAAATTCATCTACCAACACGTACTAAGCTAATTAAGAAAATTTTTTTTTAATTCGTATTTTTATTTTTATTCACATTGCACAATGTTTAAATATCTCTTATGTCAAGTTTTTCCGTCCTAAGACTTCTCATTGGCTGTTCAACAGAAGAAACTGTAACTGGTACCAGGTTCCCACACATTACCTCGCGCCATGACTTCAAAGTTCTCAAAAGGATAGCCGCCCCGCCCTGTCCGTCATATTTTTCTGTCTTTGTTACCGTTTAGGAAAATATTTGCTTCGAAGTTACCTTCTTATAAAATTACAAATAAATGACCTAGTATTTTTTCTACTAGAATATGAATGAACTATAATAAATGAATTAACAAGTTTATTAGATAAAAAAAAGAAGTTATAATAAATAAAACATTAACAAGTTAACATTACTGTATTTATATTTTAAAAATAAAATAAAGGTCAATAGAGACAGTGACTTAGAATTACTTATTGCTTTAATCAAGCCGGAATTATTGAATTAATATATTTATTGTACGCATTCGTTAATGTAGTTTATTTGATTTATTTCATAGACATGTTGTATATAGACGATTATTACAGTATTTGTCATGGCATAGTAAATATTGTGCACTATGTTTTATACTTTACTTTGTGGTTAGATTATATCAGAAAACAAATGGGAACGCACATTTTAAATTAAACGAAATTAGCCATACAAAAAAAAGTAAGTGGAGTAACTCTAAGTAAGAAAGGACACTGATATCAGTCGTTGTAGGCCTACATTATATCCATCGATTTTAAGTTAAATGAAGAAAGAATTTTATGAATGAAGTAGTAAAATCCATCTGCGACTAAGAAGTTCGAGGTTTCGTCACTTGGATCTCACGAATCACCGCATTTTTTACAATAAATTACCATGCATGCATTTGCGCGATCCTATATTGCGGCCAAAGCTTTAAAGATATCGATCTGAAACCAAAACTAAATTGAAACTTGATTAAATTTCTGACTAAAATCGCTTTTTAAAATTTTGATAACAGCTCTAATTTTATTTCGGCACTAGTTTAAAGATTGGGTAATTTCAATAACTTATAAAATCGAAATGAAAGAGATTTAGAAAATTAAAAAAATTGACTCTAGTCAAAAATATCTTTATCTTTAAATAGATACTTCATTTATAATTTTACGACAGTAAATAAAGGCTGTATCATGGACCGCGCAAAGCAGTTTTTACACTTCTCAGCGTGTGAGTTTAGAGCCTTCTTAAGGAGTTTAACTTTCACTGCTGGGCTCCAGGATGTGAATATTGATATCAACTTTCAGTTTCAATTACTAAATAGATGTAAACTCCTACCCTCTTCAAAACCCTAACATTTAATGATTTTAAAAAAATATTTCATGGTTATTTTCTTTTTATAATTTTTATTTTCAAAATACTTTAAGGTACAGAAATAGAGTTTATTTTGTCTTTTTTTTACTGTGTATGTCTATATATACAGGGTGTTTTTTTAATAGTGTGCCACCATGGGTTTAAACTTGCAGAGATATGACAAATTTTAAATGGGGAACTTCACTTACTTTTTCCTGATTAATAAATACATGCATTTAGCAATAAAAAAAAACCATCATTTTCCAAAATGGTGGACAAATTAAATTTGTCTTTATAGAACACAACATATTTTATACTATCAGCTGTTAGATAAAAACAAATAGAATGTAAACTTTTGAAATAGGCTAAGTGATGCTTATTGAAATTCATCATTTAAAATAAACTAAAACATTACTGTTTATATGTTAATCCCATTACAAGGCACAAGTAAACAGCTAGTAAAATATAAATGGTCAGGCCAGTTATTGAATTTGGAAAATTAATATCCTTACCACTAGGGTTGCCATATTACCCAAGTGCCAAACCGGGACATCAGACATACCATGGGGGGGGAGGGGCGTATGACACATTACGTTTTGGTTCATGACTTACTACGACTTATTTAAACTTTTAAAAATGTTACCTTTTACTACCTTGCCTGTCCTAGGGTGACACACATAACCACTAAATCAGTCCAATATACTCGACTTCAGTTCTGTCAACTTGTTGCTCATCTTTTAGACAAATTGTTTTAAAGTGGTTCAAGTGTAATATGATTATACAGCTTATCCAATAGTAAATAAATTTATTACGTATAGTTTAGATTTGTCGTAAATGTTTTTTGGAAGCTAAAACCCCTATTACAATGATGAAACTGATTTGAAATTAATCGCAAACAACTTTAAATCAATCACAAAATTGATTTCAATTTACTTGAAAGTTGAAACTAATCACTAATCTCATTTTGGTGAGTGGAGACACTTGATTAACTAAGCTGGTGTTTTGATTTCTTGCTTTGAACTTTTGAAGTAAAGGTGTCTTAAAATGTCACTTACTCAGCAGAATCTCTTCTATTATTAACCTTACTAATAATAAAAAGTTGAAAGTTTTGGATTCCTTCAAAGCTATTTGTAAGGATGCAGAAAGGACTCTACTACACTTTGTTTGATGATTTATTCAAAGATGAGAGTAAGTTTTTTAACTACTTCTGCTCATCAGACTTGCCATTTGACGAGTTGTTGTTGTAATCTGAGCAAATCTTATTGGAATTAAAATCAGTTAAAAATATCCCACATGAGGGGAAATAGTTAATACTTTGATATCAGTTGTAGAAACGTTTTCTGTATATATATATATATATTTGTAGCATTGGTTTCTTATCAGCTATCATATATTAATTGAAAAATATATAAAAGCTGTGTTATACTTGGAAATAGTCATAAGATAATAATACAAATTATCAAGTGGTTTCCTGTCACAAAGCTAAATTCAGTCCATCAAGTCATTTCATACCTGCCTCACTGATTCTATTAATGCTAGCTAATCTCTCTGTAAAACAGCACAAAGGTCACTCTGTAACTATGTGATCCATTGTGTGGATAACTCCCCACAATTTCTTAAAGCCCTCCCCCTTGCCCGCAACACTGTGTTCTATTAGACTCCCTATAACACAGTGTTCCAAAAGATTCTATTTCAATAACAACTATTCTTTGTGACCAATGTTACATTATTGTTATCACTGAAGATAATAGAAGGATAAATACATGGATTAAATACAAACAAGGTATGTTATAAAATATTAAATATTTATTGAAAACAAACAAATTTGCTTATCTTTTAATAATAATGAATACGTTTGTTGTTCTATACAATAATGATTAATTTATCTGAGATTTAGACCATTGAAGTAATTCGCTTATTTATGTGTTGTCCTCATCCATTTAACTTTATGCTTTGTGAGTTTCCCTGGTTTGAGGGCGGTAAGCCTGATTTAAGGAAGTTGATCACGATAGTTACTTGATGAAACGATAGTTTCATCAAGTAATTTGATCATCATAGTTTCATAAGTATATTTTGTACTTATAATGTAGTAAGTTGTGTTTTTTGACGACGTTCATTTGTATTACATTTTTGCTAATATGTATTCTATGCTAACTAAGAAACTATCATAGTGTTGTTTGCTACCACTACAATAAAATATTCTATCAATACTGTACCATCAAATATCTGGCCTAACCTAACAGTTTATTAATTTGTATTTTTATGAAATCTTATTCACCTCCATCATATGAAATATCTAAAGTAAAAATCAAAAAGAATGTAACTATAAAGAAGTGTGTTTTTTTTTTTTTTTTTTTTTTTTAGTGGTGGGAGACTTGCCTATTGAATGCATGCGAATATGCATTTACTTATGATAGTTTCAACAATGTTATACACTCAATGCCCTGCCAGTGGTGGCTACTCCATGAGAGCACATATGAGCATGTGAACCCCCAGTGAGATTTGCAACAACAAAATGAACTGCATTTAAAGTTTAAGTTATTATTTACACATTGAAATTACGAAAAATGTGAATCAATGCCTTTTAAACTCTTAAATGTAAGAAAACCTAAAGAAGCACCTACAGCTAGCTTTCGTACAGTCCCGGTTAAGCTCCATAGCGTGCAGGCGTATCAGCTGGTCTGTGTGTAAGGCGGTGGTAGGGGTTCTCTTGTAATAGAAGCCAGCGGCGCATACTTGCCGTGTGCTCCAACTCCAATTTGTCTTTAACGTCTTTAGGTATAATTACTTAATTAAATACAGTAATTATTTACAATTAACTCTTACAGGTGATGTTTTTTATTTGTATAACAGACAAAATGTATTATTAATGTGACTAACAGAACAATTAAAAGCTACTTCTTTCTTTTAAACACAAAAATTAGTTAACCAAACAACAGATTTTGAAAGTAAGAAATGTTTTTTGGCTTGACTAATTATTAAAATATATAACATTTCTTGTTCTTTGTTTGGCCAGCTACGCCAACCTATAACTATTTTATGTCTTAAAATCTTAGTTTGGAAGCAATATATAACAGCTGTTAAGTAACAGCTGAAATACGTTAAAATATATTTTAAAATTAATTTTAAATACATGTTTAAACGTGTAGTTTTTTACAAACTTCACTTGTACACTTTTACTTTGGGGGTACCCCCCCCCCCCCCGGTGTATGAACCCTCAATTTACTAGGTCACAAGCCGCCACTGTGCCCTGCAATGAGAGTTCTATATACTACTCCCAAAAAAGTCACAACTCAAATGTATTAAAAAATGTATAAATTATGGTGATCGATTTTGTTAAACCACATTTACTTTCCTCAGACCACAGAGATCCACAAAGGAAATCCTGTTTGGAGTGTTGCACATTGCATTGTACACACTCCATTTTAATTCACTTTTCTTTGTTATTTCTCGTCTCATTTAAATCTTAATTTTAATATTGTTTTATTTAACATTAAATTGTCTCAATATAGTCATTGTTAGTATTTTGAAATATAATCGCTTTTTTTTTTTTTTTTTATTTACTTAGGAATAAATAATTTAATAGCTGCCATTCTGAAAATTGTAGTTAAAGAAGAACGATTATTTTTCTGAAAATTAATCTAGGATAATGCAATATTTCATCTCAAAACAACTTTTTGTTCTTAAGATGTAAATTTTTAGGGGAAAAAGTGACAAATGTAGGAATAATCTAGAGGTGCTTTGGACAGTATGAATATGTCTTGGCTACCCTTGAGGCAGCCTCAAGACTGGCTGGCCTCCCAGTTGGTTCTAGGAAGAGGACTGATTGGAAGCACTACAGACAGAGCGCATCTCGAAAACCGACTCCGACCTGATTCAGATTATTTTATTGAACATATTCATTAAGAATAGAACAAAAGTCAAAATGTATGTGCTATAAAAATATGCTGAAGTGTCAAAGTTTGTAAATAAAACTTGTAATCAGTAGTGCGCCTGTCCCATTGCACTGGTGAAGAACCAGAATCAAATTTATTTATTTATTTATTACATGCTACACAACAGCTCATGCCAATTACAATGCAGCATTACAATATAAATCAAGTTACAGCATGCTACTCAATAAATCTTAACAATGAACAACAACAGCAGCGAAATGTATATAAAGTCCATTTTCAATGATTTCAGATTCCTATTTGGCTTATAGGCTATTTAAAAAGCAACAAACACATGCAAAAATAGTTAACATAAAGAACACATAATTTTTATATATCATCTAAATAAATTACTATTCTAAATAAATTACTCAAACCATAATTGCTAAGCCAGGTTTGTAAATCATAATAAATATATATATATTTAAAATATGCAGATGTGACATACATAGTTCATAAAGAAGGTAAGTTAGTCAACTGTCCACATCAACAAGCAGTATTTTTTTAAAGCTTTTCAATGTATTATGAAAAATATCTACGTTCGATGAGTAAATATTGTACGTTCTTAACATAGTGTTAATCGGTGAGTAATACCCAAGGTTTGTGTTGGCAAAATGAGGGCTGAACAAGAGGCAGCTACGAGAGTTACGTCGGGGCACTGCAAAATTAATTTCTGATAACAGTTGTGGGTTATCAATAACCCCGTTAACCAATTTATGCAGGTACAACAAGTTTTGTATTCTTCGCCTTTTAGTGAGACTTGGTAACTCAAAAACGTTTAACAATTCTGAATAGGATATTTCGTAATTGTAATTACCATACTCTTTATAATATAGAAAACGTAAAAACTTCCTCTGTATACTAAACTTTCAATTGTATCTATAAGATACACAAAATGCGGAGACCAAACTACTGCGCCATATTCAAGCTTGGATCTTACTAGTGAATAATAAAACATTTTGAGCGATTTGGTGTTTCTTAAAAAATTACCCGACCTGCGTATGAGCCCCAGTAGCCCAAATGCTGATTTGCACACTGCTAATACATGCTCAGAAAAAGTCAATTTAGTATCAAATAAAATTCCAAGATCTTTAAAAACTGATGTCCTATGTAACACTATACCATTCATCGTATAATCATATAAGATTGTGTTCTCCTCCGATTTGCGTGTATATGACATAACGGCACATTAATTTATATTGAATTTAAGATTAATTTCGCTCCACGCCACAAGTGCATCAAGGTCTCCTTGCAATCTCAAGCAATCTTCAATACAGGTAATGCGTTTGAAAAGTTTTATGTCATCTGCATATAACAGTATATAACAATATTTTATACATTGTATAATTTTATTAATGAATAGTGTGAATAACAAGGGCCCCAGGTTTGAGCCTTGAGGGACGCCCGAATAAGCAAAATACTCGGTAGAGGAGAAACCCTCGTAGCTGACAAATTGTTTTCTTTGAAATAAATATGAACAAAACAACTTTACGTATTCATCCGACAATCCAAAATAATGTAATATTTTTAACAATGCTATAATTTTTGTCTTGTCAAATGCCTTGGCAAAGTCCGTGTAAACAACGTCCACTTGTACATTGCTTATCAAGAGCCGCAGAGCAATATTGCAAAAAATTTAACAAGTTTGAATTAATTGACCGACCAGGAAAAAACCCATGCTGTTGTGGACTGATATATGGTTTTACATGAGAAAACAATCTTTTATGTAAAATAGTTTCAAACACCTTCGCAGGTGGCGATAGAAGTGCAATAGGTCTATAGTTTTTTATATCTTGCTTATCACCTTTTTTCGGAACAGGAATAACTTTGGCAAGTTTCCATTGTTCTGGAAAACAACAGCTTTTTATTGACATGTTAAATAAATAATGTAAAGGTGTAATAAATAACTCGGAGCATGCCTTAAATATATATGGTGGAATTCTGTCAGGACCCAGCGAACGTTTGGGTCGTAATTTTTGAAATGCATTTATTATTTCAGTTACGGTAATATCATGCAAACTTAAAGTTATAACATTGTCCATGACGGGAGACCGGACGGCCTCCTGGCACAGCTGGTCGTGATTAAGATTGTTATCGCGATCGTAAACAGAACCAAAATACTCAGCCATAGCCTCTGCTATCTCAGCGCCCCCTTCCACTTCCTTATCATCAAGGTGCATTGTTACTGGTTACCTCTTAACTTTTTAATAGCGCCCCAGAATATTTTTGGATTGTTGCGAATACTAATTTCTACACCCTGTACGTAAGCATCAAAATCAACTTTTATTTTACGTTTTACCTCAGCTCTTACTTCTTTATATCTGGTTAACACACAAGGCATTTGACATTTCTTAAAACGTCGCCTAATTTTTTCCTTATATTTAATCATTTTTCGCAATTCCAAAGTAAACCAGGGAGGATATTTACACTTAAATGCTTGTTTGTGTGGAACATGACAGTTCAAAGCATTGTATAATTTATCGTAAAAAAACTCTATAGCCTTATTCAAATCATCTATTAAAAATAAATTACTCCAATCTATATTCTTGAATTCATTATAAAGAGCGTAAAAATCAGCCTTTACAAAATTATAAATAATCTCATTACTGTTCTTAATCAAGCTAATATTTTCTTTAAAACGAACACCAAAATTTTTTATAACTAAGGCAGGATGATGACTATCCTCTTGAACAACAGGTTCATTCTCCTTGACAACACACAAATCGTCTATATCAGATAGTACTAAATCTAATGTCCTTCCCATCTCATTTAAAACATTGTTTTCTAGTGTCAAACCATATAATCTGTTAAAAAACATAAGTTGCTTACATATTTCATTTCCTTTAGAGAGGTCATGTTCAATGCCATTAACATGCAGATTGAAATCACCCACTATTATTAGGTGCTCTTTTTTAAATTGAAACAAATCTAATTTTTCAAAATACTGTTTGTATAAATTTAATTGAGAATTTGGCGCAAAATAAGCTACTGACAAGACAATAGTATTGTTATTGGACAAATGAAATCTTAACCAAATATTATCCTCCTCAGTTTCAAGGTTGTGTAACCGTTTTACATTTACACAGGTGTTCTTTACAGCTATCAGAACTCCCCCTCCTCTCCTTTTACCTGTCCTCAACTCATCCCTATCTTTTCTGTAAACAAGATAATTATCTGAAAATAGTTCGGAGTTGTTTATTGAGCTATTCAGCCAAGTTTCTGTTAGCACTACAATATCATACTCATTTTCTAAAAGGCCTAATGTGAATTTAACAGTTTTTGACCGCAGTCCTCTTACATTTTGATAGTACATACTAATTTCGCTCATAGTTTAATAAATTGAGGTTTTAAATTAACATAATTATAACAGGCTATAAATTTTTAAACATGCAAACATAACAAAAATTAGAAAAAAAACATGCCATCTGATCCGTTACTGTCTGGCCTAAGTACATGCATATAAATAAGGCTATAATATATATTTTTATTAACAAAAATCTAACAATCCATAAACTATTAAACGTGCAAATATAACAACAAATTAACAGAAAACAACATATACCAAATAATCCGTTACGGTCTGGCATTTAATTACATGCATATAAATAGGCTATAATAAATTTAATAATTATTATATACTATAATAAATACCTTAAGTTATGATAACGTTTACTTAAGTTGGTCCAAGTCAGATTTGTCGTCGATGAGAACTGCTCTTGCTCCCTCCTCCTTTCGAACGAAGATCTTGCCTGCGTTGGATATCCATGCAAACTTGTAGTTCTTGTCTCTCTGGGCGGCGCGGGTCTGGAACCACAGCTCCTTGGTGCCTCTGGCGAGGGACAGACCGACGTACACCTTGCTCTCACTGTTGAATCCCAGCCCCAGGTTTGCAGATGAGAATCCATTCTTCACTTTCGCTTTTCTTTGCAGCTCCTCCATGTCGATGCGTCGGCAGAACTTGACAATTATGCTTCTATGTGGATTATTTTGGGTCTTTGACAAACGATGAACGGCGTCTACCATGCTGTCCTTCAGTCCGAAACCGAGCACTCTAGCCACACTTACAACCACGTTCATTATATTTTCATTCTTAACCTCGGGCACGCCACGTATCTCGAGACAATTACGACGCGAGTACTGCTCGGCCGCAAGTTCAGTCTTCTTTAAGTCAGAAACTTGACGTTTAAGGCTTGTGTTCTCAGTAGTAAGACCATCAATACGTGTTTCTAGTTCAGCAATCTTTGTCGTATTGTTTTTAGTGTCAACTTTGCAGTCCTTAACTTCTTGAAAACAACTGTCGATCGTTTCATTAATGTCATACTTAAACTGTTTGATTTCTTCCCTCATAACAGACATGTCCTTCCTAAGGTCCTTATTGTCCTGTTTAATTTCTTCCATGCTGCTTAACAATAAATCCAGCTTCTGATCCGCTCACTATATCAAATCACTATATTTTGACAGTACAACCACTGTATAATAGCGTCATTAATCTAAACAGAACATTCTTAAAAAATACAACTAAATAGTATCTATTTGATCTGTTAACCCTCCAGAGGGCGCATGGGTTTTAGAGACACGAACGGGCGCATCAGTGTTTTCGACTGAATTAACTTTTTTATTAAAAAAGAACAGAGATTTGGAAATGAAGGTAAATAAGTACATTACATAGTATCTGAAATGTTTATTGACATAAAAACATAGCTTACCCTAAAAAAATACAAAATAAGGTTATGTAACTAAAAAGATAAAACGATTCTTGATAAAAAGATTCTACTGTCACAGATCTTAGGCTTGATCATCTTCACTTTCTTCTCCGTCATTCCCACACAAAGACAAGCCACACAAAGACACGTACGGGTATCGACCCATCCACCCACCCATACATGTACGGAGGAGGTATTGACCCACCCGCTCACCCATATGTGTACGGTGGTATTGATGTACAGTGGTACTGACCCACTAACCCACCCATATACGTACAGTGGTACTGACCCAACCGCCCACCCATACTCGTACGGTGGTACTGACTCACCTGCCTACCCATATACGTACAGTGGTACTGACCCACATACACCCATACATGTACAGTGGTATTGACCAACTCATCCTTCCATTCACAGTACAGTGGTATTGACCCACCCTCCCTCCCATACACGTGCTGTGGTATTGACCCACCCTCCCACCCATACACGTACATTGGTATTGACCCACTCACCCTCCCATACATGTACAGTGGTATTGTACGACTGATCGCGTACTAAGACGTCGTTGGGCGCTTCGGTGGAAATGACCGAACTCCCGCTGTTGTCATCACTGTGCCGGTCAGATAAGAACTAACTCCTCCCGACCACCACCATTTTGTAGCTCACCTCCTCCCTGACAAGTATCTGTGAGGGGGAGTCTCCGCTTGCTTTCTTTTTTCAGTAATGACGAAAATCGTGAGTTTCGGTCTAAAAGATCGACGTGCGCCCTCTTGAGGGTTAAGAAGTCCTTAACCCTATAATAACATTTGCTTAACAGAAGACCTTTCACCCCCTTACCAAAGCCAACAACATCATCAACATTCTCCTTAACTGAGGCAGGTAGAGCATTAAGCAACTTTACAGCATTGTAATTAGTATGTCTCTTAAAAAAGAAGTTCTATGCCGTGGAATGTTAATAGAATGATTTCTAAAATTGTAACGAGCATTGTTTTGTGAATGTTGAGGATGAAGTTTATTACAGTAAAAGTTCAGGGTATTAAGGATGTATATTGAGGGAAATATACATCCTTATATATATTGAGGGAAAGGTTCCTCAAAGTCCAACCCCTCGTCCACGTCGTGAGGGACGGGCAACGGCATGAAGTATGGGAAGGCCTGTAAGAGCGATGCCAGTGGGGACCTGTGCCCTTGTACCTCCAAGGTTGCTGGTAAGGTCTTACGGGAACCCTGAAAAATGACGGCTAACGGGGCTCTGGTGAAGCTGTGTTAGGCCCAGCAAGCCAACAGTGGATTTTCAAATGCTTTCAAGAATAAAAATAGGCCTCGGAATGATGGGAAAAATGGAACGGACCGGAAAAGTTTAGGGTTACGATTCGGAACATTGAATATACTTACGCTAATGAATAAGATAGAAGAATTAGTAGATGTAATGAAGGATAGGAGTTTAGATGTGCTTGGTTTGAGTGAAACAAAGTGGAGAGGATGTGGGGAGAAGGAATTACGTGATGGATACAAACTTTTTTGGAGTGGAAATAGGAGAGGAAGGAATGGTGTTGCATTCATAGGAAATAAGAAAATTAAGGAAAGAACTGAGGAGGTGAAGTATGTATCAGATAGATTGATCAGTATGACAATTAAAATGAAGACAGAGAAGTGTGTTATAATGCAAGTGTATGCACCACAAGTGGGATGCACAGACCAAGAGAAAGAGGATTTTGAGGTGGAATTAGAAGAGCATTTAGAAAATGTTAACATCTTAATGGGAGATCTAAATGCTAAAGTGGGTAGGGATAGGAGAGGATATGAAGAGGTGTTGGGGGCTTTTGGATGTGGACCACGGAATGGAGAAGGCGAACGGTTGTTGGACTTGTGTACAAGAAATGGTTTAGCGATAGGGAACAGTAGATTCCAAAAAAAGGGAGAGTCATGTTGTCACAAGATATAGCTGGGATGGAAATCAAAAAAGTGTCATTGATTACGTGATTGTAGATAAGCTTTGGGGAGAAAAGTTGACAGATGTAAAAGTGATACCAAGCGTAAACATGGAAGGAGATCACAGATTGTTAGTAGGAACCTTCAAATGGGTTAGTAGTTCAAAGGAGTTAAAAGGCGGAATTACTAGGATAAAAGTCTGGAAGTTACAACAGAAAGAAGAGAAATTTCAAGAGTTGGTAGGAAAGAAATTACCAAAAAATGAAACTGGTAACGTTGAAGCAGAATGGGACAATTTTAAAAAAGTATTGGTAGGATCAGCTGAAGAAGTGTGTGGAAGAACAAGGGGTAAGAAGAAAGAAAAGACAACAGACTGGTGGAATAAAAGAACAATAGAGGCGGTAAGAGAAAAGAATGTAGCATTTAGGAAATGGTGGAAGAGTAGGAATCAAGAGGACAAACAGTCATATAATAAAAAGAGGCGTGAATGTAGCAAGATTATTAAAGAAGAGAAAAGGAAGTCGTGGGAATGGTTTACTAACAAACTAGAAACAGATATGGAAAGTAATAAGAAGATGTTTTATAAAATGATGAAAAACAAGAAGAGATCGACAGAAAGTGCGAAACACATGGAAGACGAAAATGGAAGGCTGATTGAAAATGGAGAGGATATTAGAAAATTATGGAGAGACTACTTTGAAGATCTATTAAATTCGGGACTAAGAAGAGATGAGAGAGAGGAATTACGAAACGATAGCAAATTGTTGGAATTAGGAGAGATGACATGGGATGAGATCGAAAATGCAGTGAAGGGGATGAAGAATAATACATCAGCCGGACCAGATGAAGTCACAGTTGATATGATTAAAGCATTAGGCCCTATAGGGTTACATTGGTTGAAAAGGTTATTAATGTGTGTTTTGAAGGAGGGTAGAATGCCAGAAGAGTGGGGAAGAGGAGACATAGTGACTTTGTTTAAGAAAGGTAGTAGGAAGAGATGTAAAAACTATAGAGGGATAACATTAATGTGTCAAGTGGCAAAGATTTTTGAAAAGGTGATTTTAAATAGAGTAGGAAATTACATTGAAGATCAGTTAAGCGAGGAACAGCATGGTTTTCGGAGAAATAGAAGTACAGTGGATTTAATTTTTGCAGTAAGACAGATAATAGAAAAGCATTAGGAATTTGATCAGAAAATAATTTGTGTTTTTATAGATATTGAAAAGGCATATGACTCAGTAAAAATAAGTGCCATTTGGAATAGCTTAAGATGCATTGGTCTGGAAGAAAAGTACATTGAATGGATAAAGGAATTGTATAGAATCCACAAATGTCGAGTTAGGACGGTTGCAGGGTATACCAGATGGTTTGATATAAGGAAAGGACTGAAACAGGGAAGTGTTTTGTCACCAGTATTGTTTAATGTGGTAATGGAGATAATGTGGAGGGAAATTAAAGATGTTAGAGGAAATGTGGGAACTATGATGTTTGCGGATGACGTAATGTTATGGGGTAGAAATGAAGAAGAGTTACAAAGACAATTGGATAAATGGACAGAGGTTATGAGAGTGAGAGGACTACGAATAAGTAAGGAAAAGAGTGAAGTGATGGTGATTGGAAGAGATGGGGAGCTGGAAAGACCTTTAAAAGTAGAAGGGAAGCCGCTTAAGTTGGTCGAAAATTTTACATATTTAGGTACGGTGTTTTCAAATGATGGAAGAATGGCGCAAGAGGTGACGGCGAGACTGGGGAAAGGGGCAGGATTTTACCAAAGTATTAGACATCTAGTATGGGATAAGGATATACCAAAGAAAGCTAAAGTTACCATGTACAAAACGTACTATACACCGATAGTTACCTATGGTGCAGAGGTTTGGAATATAACGGAGAGGGAATGGAGTAGGGTGCAGGCAGGGGAAATGAAGTTTATAAGAGGGATTAAAGGTAAAACAAGATTAGACAGAATGAGAAATGAAGAGCTGAGAAGAGGAATAGTTGAAGAAAGTTTGAGAGAAAAAGTAGAGAAGTCGAGATTGAGATGGTTCGGCCACGTAAAAAGAATGGAAGATGTCAGAATCCCAAGAAGGTTGAGTGAAATCCAAATGAATGGAAGAAGACCTAGAGGAAGACCCAGAAGAAGGTGGATTGACGAGGTGAAACGGGATGTGGAAGCAAGAGGTATACAATGGGGGTATGTGGAGGAAGAAGAATTGTGGAGGGACAGAAGAAGATGGAGAGGCCTAGTGAATACCCAGACCCGAAGATAATCGGAACGGGACAGGATATGTATGTATGTATTGAGGGAAATGTTAAAACCTTGTTATCGAAGAAAAGTGTCCTACAAGAAAATCTATGGTGTTTTTTGAAAACAGTTCTTAATGCTCACTTTCGTAATTTAAAAACAAAATTAGTTCTGACCAACTCGTGACCCCAGATTGTAACAGCATAAGTCAGAAAAGGATGAATAATACCATAATAAGCTGAAAGTAAGACCTCACTCTCAGAAAATTTAGAAAGAGTTTTTAAAAGAAAAATACCAGTTGAAAGCTTTTTGCAGACCGAATCAATATGAGATTGGAATTTTAAGTTACTATCAATTTGGACACCCAAGAACTTTACCACTGTGCTGGGTATTACAGCTTCGTCTGCAATATAATAAGAAATCATATTTGATCTTTTACTGTGGTTAAATTTGAATTCAACAACTGTTGTCTTAGAACTATTGATTTCCAATTTGTTTTGATTAGCCCAATGTAGAACAGAACTAGATCCTGTAAATGCTTTGACTTCTAACTCCAAGATATTACAAGTTTTCAGAGCGAGGGTAGTATCATCTGCAAATAGGCATGTTGTTGCCCCATTAACTCCTTTGGGAAGATCATTAATGAAACGGAGAAAAAGAACGGGCCCGAGCACTGACCCCTAGGGAACTCCCTTGGTCACAGTAAGAGAAGAGGATTTCTTGTTTATCAAATATCCATGGGAATCAACAAAGGGTATTTCAACTAACTGACTCCTTTCAAATAGGTAACTTGATACCCAGTTATGACCAACTCCTCTGACACCCAAGGACCAAAGCTTAGAGAGTAGTATTGGATGATCAATAAGGTCAAAGGCCTTTTTAAAATCAAAGAATATTCCAGCAGCTACATTACCACTATCGAGAGACTGGACGATTGAAGATATAAAGTAATGTATTGCATCGACTGTTGATAGACCTTTCGTAAATCCAAATTGGCTAGGTGAAAGAATTTTGTTTATCTTTACAAAAGCCAGAAGTCTCGTAAGGAACAATCGCTCAAAGAACTTAGATAAAGATGATGTCAGGGAAATAGGGCGATAGTTATTACAATCTTCCTTATGTCCACTTTTAAATATTGGCTTAACAAAGCTTGTTTTAAAGATGATGGAAAACATCCTGACTCAAAGAAAATATTTACGAGATAAGAAAGAGGGGAAGAGATTAGGTCACACACACACCTCAGAAGCCACGGAGAAATTCCATCAGGCCCGGAAGATTTCTTTGGTTTTAAAGACAATATTTCCACTTCCACTTCCTCTTTGGATGTAGGAGATAGAAAAAGAGAATTTTCACAAGTGTCGGGAAACATAGGGGATTTATCATGATCGTTAAGTGAAGCATCATTACCAATCGAAGAGAAGTAGTTATTGAAGATGTTGGCAACAGATTCAGGATCTCAAATTTTTTTATTATTATTTACCAGAGAAAAATTATGTAAAGTGTTCGTTTTTTGTGTCCTATGTTCATTGACAATCTCCCAAATTGCTTCCCTTTTACTAGATGAATGGGAAATTTTACTTGAAACAGCTTCAGATTTTGCTTTTTGTACTGCTTTCTTTAGGTCCCTTTTCTGCTGGTAGTATAAAATGCGCAAGTGATGTTGGGCATCAAAATCCTTAGTTTCCTCATAAAGACATCTGACCTTCTGCCGTAGAAGTAAAACATTCCTATCAAAACGAGGTTTTAATACAGAAGATTTTCTCTTAACTTTGGCCCTTTGAATGGGGAAACAAATGTCAAAAATAAATCTAAGGTGGTCCTCAAAAGCCCTAAAGGTATACTGAAAACCTTTATATTGAAGAAGGAAGTTCCAAGATTCCTGGGAAAGGTAATACCTAAATGTTATTACCTTTAGAGGTCAATACCACTGTACGTGTGTGGGCGGGAGGGCGGGTGGGTCACTACCACTGTACGTGAAGGGGTTGATGGGCGGGTCACTACTAGAGGTGGGTGAGCAGGTCACTAACACTGTACGTGTATTTCAATACTACTCTACGTGTATGGGCGGGCGGGCGGGTTTTGATCAGACATTATTCGACTGAATTTATAAGTGGGCAACGAGTCAGTAACTAAAGGAGACATTTATATTACAGCTTCTTGCGCATGGTGGTCTGAAAGGGCAACTTTAACTACACAACTGCGAAAATGATGAGGGGGTAAGTTAGTGAAGAAATTATTCATTGTAGTTTTTGAATTCTTGAATTCCCTAGTGTAGCTTTCAATAGTGTGACGAAGGCCAAAAGAAGACATTATGTGAAGAACTCGCTGATGCAGTAGATGGATTTGCCTATGAGCCAGCGTTTGTGTCTTTTATTAGCTCTGTAGGAAGTGCATTAAAGAGTCTGGTACAAGCATACCTAGGCTTCTTCTCAAACAGAGCTGTTTTGTGGGTTGGTAGATGGAAGTCATTTTCTTGTCGGGTATTTAATCTATGGATATCTTTATTTTTTGGTAAGTTGAGTCTTGAGGCGTGTAGGATCACTTCCAGGATGTATAAAGAAGCCATTGTCATGATTTTAAAATTCTTCAAAGCCTCTAGACAGATGTCGCGTGGCTTCAAATTGGCCATAATCCTTACAACTTTCTTTTGTAGGATCATGATCCGCTTTAGGTTGTCACATGATGAGCCTCCTCATAGAGTTATAACATACCACACACGTGACTCAAATAGAGCATAGTAGGTTGTTTTAACTGCTTCCTCAATACTGATGGTCTTCACTCTTTTTAAGACAAAGATTGCCGTGCTGAGTTGGACATTTAATTTGTCAACATGGAAGTTCCATGACAAGCGATCATCCAGCAATACCCCAAGGTGTTTTGTGTAGTTGATCACTTGTAAATTTGGAGGGTTACTGATATAATTTTTGTTTCTTCCCAATACTAGCAATTTAGTTTTACTTTCATTGAACACCAGGTCATTCTGAACATAGTACTGTTGGGCCATACTAACTGAGATGAATGTGTCAATCTCAAGCTGTTCAATAGACTTATTGGCAGTCATCAGCACTGTATCATCAGCATACATAATTGGATAGCTAACCGGTTCAATAAGGTGGGAAAATCTGCTGTGAACAATAAAAACAGCACAGGGCCATCATCGATCCCTGGGGGACTCCCCTTCTTATTGTCAGTGGAAATGACTTCCCTTCCTGTGATTGTCCATCTAAATATTGGTTTAATACAACAATTTTTTGATGTTCACTTAAACAACTGTCAGACCATTTTAGTGGTACATTCTTTATTCTTTTAGAAAAGTCCCCCCTCTATTATGAATAGAGATAAAGAGATTTACTTCAGGACATGTTTATATGACCAACTAAGGAATTTATTTATATAGGTACGCAAATTTTTTACACCTCTCCTAAAAGGGGTTAGTTTAGGGGTAAGTAAAAATGTTTAGATAGAAACTCCTATCAAAAGACACATAATTTTAAAGGTTATATTTAAAGAAGAAGAATGGCGGAAATTAGAGGTCTCTAACATTACTCTATCGAATTTGGTGGCCAATTAAAGTTGAAATTGTTTATTTTAAAACCCCGCAATTTATGTTAAATTTCAAATTGTTGTAAGGCAGAAAACATATTCACCCACCAGTTAATTTTCAGAACTGATGACACCAAATCGTAAAACAAGTTACTACAAATCATCAAACACCACAAATAACATACTGTCTGACCTCGTTAAAAATATGTCTGAGAAAATACACTGGATTGCCTGTAAGGTTGGATTTTTTGGTTTTAATATAAACATATGGTAAATAATTATTCGGATCCAGTAATGTCCTATTGTTTACTCCACAATGTTGTTGAAATAATTTTAAACAAGAATTGCGATTTTCAAGTTTGTGATTATAATGAATATTGTATTTGGTTACTTATTGTATTGTATTACTTACCGTAATTTACTTTAATTACTTTTTAATATCCGTTTTGTTTAATATCAATGAATTTAGTTGGTGTAGATTATTTTATTTACTTATTTATTTACGTTTGTCTTCTATAATGTAATGACAAAAGAAAATGATGAGGTTTAAAAGGCCGTGAAGAAAACATTTTATAAAGAAGAATTTAATTTGCAAACTGACTGAAGATTATTTTAATAAATTGAACTTATAATATTTCATAAAAACTGAGGTTATTTGTAATACAACAAGTAATAATTAATGAATTGGTTCATGATATTATTAATGTATGTAATGTTAGGCTGGTGAAAATAAATTACCTGAAATAAACATATGTTTTAAATTTTACTAATAAACTAACAGATCCAACCTTACAGGCAATCTAGTGTACTTTCCCACACACATTTTTAATGGTCAGACAGTAGCATTTATTTGGTTTTGTTTTGTATGACCTAAGTCCAGTAGAGCAACCTGGAAATACCAATGGCTCGTTATCTCTTATAGGTTACAAGTTAGTACTTGAAACACATTCAGTTCAGTTACTGTGTTACATTTATTTTTATTCGTATTTAATAAAAATGGCTCGGACAAATGAAGATAAATTAGAGATGATGTTGTTTTATGGGGAAGCCAGGAGAAATGTTCATGAAGCAGTTCATTTATTCAATGCTGCCTTTCCGGATAGACCAGTAGCCAGGGCTATTAAAAATAATCTATTTAAAAATAGATGTTTATTAACCCTCGAATCGGGTTCTACTTTTACCTGTACCGTCACATCATTTTTTGCGCATTTGGAGACATTTTTTCAAAAAATGATAAAAAATAGTAAAATTATATAACCCTACTTGTATTTGGTATTAGTGCACTCCTAATAAAGGAGGCTATCTAATAATAATAAAATATTACATCTTTAGGGAAAACAAAAATTTTTATGACTCATGATATCTCGGACAATGACTTTTGTAAACATAAAAAGGGGGGTGTCACCTTGAAAACAATATATTATAGCTAAATTCAAAATTCCAAGATAGCCCAAATATTACAAATTTTATCTAGTTTCAGGATATATAAAGGTTTTATATGTTATATGAAGTATAAAAGTAATTATACTTACAAAACCCTGTGTAGTACAATTCATGCAAAAATTTGTTACTGTAGTAACATAATTTTTAAAAATTTGCTAAAAATTCTATATAATCAGTACATACTTCTAACTAGTACTAAAATTTATAGAATTACTTGTTCTATAAATAAAATATATTTGTAAAATGATTACGATGGTATCCTCTGGCTGTGAGCTTAGGGGTCTACAGATGATGATGAAATTTATCCGGCGTACGCACACAAATGTGATATTCTTCATGTTCACAATTTTTTTTCTTTTATAAAAAGGCTTCAATATAATTTTTTGTGTGGTATGTAGTTACCAAAAGTAATGTAAACACAATTATATCATAATAACACCATAATTACGTATAATTAGACTTACAAATACAATTGAAAGACAAGTAAACAAAACTTCCAAGGCTAGCGTCAGTTTGAAAATCGCTTTCACATTGGACAACGAATATTCATCATATTATTTTCCATTGTTCCCATCGTCTTAGAACCAAGTCAGGCATACCACTACAATTGGTAACTCTTCCCGTTTCCAGTGGTATATGAATCTTGTCATTAGCACTAATAGGTATACTATAACAAGTGATAATATCGAACGATGTCAAGTCGACAATTTTTTGTCGATTGCCAGTACAGAATCAACACAAGTCGACAATTATTTGTCGAAACGCGGCACGAGGGTTAAACAAATTCTTAACAACTCTTAGTTTCAAAAATGCACTATGATCACAGACAAAAAAAACTTGAATTTGTCACCCTTCCATTGCAACAAATTCAAGTTTTAGCAAATTTTGTCGCAAACCCACATGAATTTCTGGGGTCCACTGCGCCTGATGGTGGAATTTCAAAAGATACTGTTCATAAAGTCTTAGAGTGTCACAAGTTTCACCCGTACTAAGTACAACTAAATAAAGAGTTAAATGAAGACGGCCCTGACCGAAGACTTCAGTTTTGTGAGCAAGTATTGTAGAAGATTGAAGAGAATAATTTAGTATCCCAGATACGTTTTAGTGATGAAGCATCATTCTCTTTGGATGGGACAGTCAATTGACACAACTGCTGTTATTGGGCAAACGTTAACCCCCACTGGATAGTTGGAGCACATACACAACAGCCACAAAAATTAGGTGTATGGGCTGGCATTTTGGGAAATTCTGTTATTGGGCCTTACTTTAGTGATGGTATTTTAACTGGCGTTAAATACTTGGACATGTTACGGAACAGCATTGTTTCAACAATAAATGAGGTAGTAAAAGTTACTTACGGGCCTCTATTTCAACAAGGTGGTGCTCCACCACATTACAATGTGCTTGTCCGAACATTCTTAGACCAAACCTTTTCCAACAGATGGATAGGTTGATGTGGCCTTTTGGTAGAATGGTCAACCTATCATGAATTAACATAACCAACTAATTAAAGTGTATCCTAACTTAGCTTAATATAACCAAATGGTCTTTACATAGAAATTTGTAGGTAGTTACCAAATTTATTCTATTTTAATTAACTCTAATTCATCAAAATCATTTTTAAATTGAAGACACCCATCATGCCATGCATTCCTTGTTGCGTTTCTATCATTAAATTTATGCAATTTGTTATCCCAATGAACGGCCTTTCTTGAATTAAATAAATGAACAATTAGTTGTTAATCATAATCTAATCAGCTTTATTAAATTAATCGATTAATTAAATTAATGTATGCCACAGAAGTTGCAAATAGTAGATCAACATAACAAAAAACAGCAGATGACAACGCCCAATTTAGTGGCGGTGGTCGTCCTCCCAGCTACCGTCGGCGTTAAATAAAAATATCGTTAATTCTTCAGTCCAGTGTGTAACTCCCGATATACTCCCTTGTGTCACTGCTGTTATGGTGTTATTGTAAATAGTCCAATCGTTAAAAATGCAGTGTGCGTCTTCAGTCTTAGTTGTGTTCGGGAATCAAGCCACTTAAACGGCTATGAGCCTTCATCCCATACACATATACAGTGTTCTGTAAAGCCCCAGAGAGCTTTAGACTTGTCTGAATTGGTAATATATTCTGCAGCAGTAATGCATTTTAGGTCCAAAGATGACTGTTCATACTATAACCCTTGATTATTATATACACCTACAATAGAAAAACCATCTAATAGGAATATTTGTGGCAGTAATTTTGTTAGTTAGTGTGGCCCACAACCACAGCTGGCTTAAACTGCATTACATTTACATGGAACTACACTAGCGCTCCACAATGGATCACAAAAACAGCTGATATTTTGAGACTCAAAATTTAACATTGGATGGGAAATCAATTTGTGTATAAAATCAATGCTATAACCTCCTAGCTATAAAATCTTTAAGCTGGGCACTTTTAAAGATTTTATAGACCCACCTGCCAGCGTATACATGTACAGAGGTAATGAATTCCAGCATAAGTGTATGGTAAAGTCAATACCACTGTACATGTATGAACGAATTACCACCATACGTGTATGAGTGGATGGGCAGGTACATGTATGGTTAGGTCAATACCACTGTCATGTATGGGTGAGTGCTGAATGTGAGAGTAATAACAGTCGCACAATAATAATTCTGTGAAACGAAGGACAGTATGAAATGTGGTTATTTGTAATCCCATATTAACCAAGAATAATATCTAAAAAGGTTGTCAGAGAGTTCAGGGACACCCTGTAAGTATATATATTTAATTATGTTCAGTATAACAATGCTTTACAAAATTAAGACCCACCCGCCCACCCATATACGTACAGTGGTATTGACCTACCCACCCACCCATACACGTACAGTGGTATTGACCCACCCACCCACCCATACAAGTACAGGGGTATTGATGGGTATATATATATATATATATATATATATATATATATATATATATATATATATATATATATATACTTACAGGGTGTCCCTGAACTCTCTGACAACCTTTTTAGATATTATTCTTGGTTAATATGGGATTACAAATAACCACATTTCATACTGTCCTTCGTTTCACAGAATTATTATTGTGCGTCTGTTATTAGTCTCACATTCAGCACTCACCCATACATGTACAGTGGTATTGACCTGTATATATATATATATGTAACCATAATGTTACAAAATGTTAGCATAATGAACACAAATGAATCTGGTCCATCTAAACTGCCATGTTATTAAATTTGGTAGAAACATAAATGGTTTCTATGTAACTTTATAATGCATTAATAAAGCTTTTACAAGATCAACCAGTGTTTTTATTGACATTATAATATTTACTTAATTCTTTATATTTTTCAGGCACAAATTTTAACTCATTCTGAATGTTTTTGTAAGCTGGTGTATTTTGTATTGGTCTTACACCAATGTTTGCTGTTATCGGTGCTCTTGATATTCCATTGTTCTCTTCCCTGTCTGATGCCAGTAAATCTTCCATTAATACGTTCTTTGAAATTTTACTTCCAGAGTACCTTCTGTTGGATGAAAACGGACCATCCTCATTGTCATAAGTGAAAGCCACGCGATATTCAGGCTCGTTGGATTTCCTTAAACTGGGTTTCTTACCTTCTCTTTTGGAGTCAAAACTTCCTTTTTGAGCTTTTCCAACTTGCAATGAATTCTGCTTTTCATTTTTCTGCCTGTTTTTCTCAGTTTTTTCCTCCTCAGAGAGGTATTCACTATCTAAAAAATATATATTTTATTAATTATTAAAAATCAACATGACTCAAAATAACAAATGAATATTAAACAAATATTGATGCTGGAGAATCGGAAAGTCAATGATCGACTTTGAACCACATTTAATCAATTTTATATTATACGTAAAAATATATAGACAGAAGCAGTTTGCAGCTAGACTGCGGCTGTATGCTTCACTCAACATAAGCTCAATCCTCTCTTCCATCATGCCTCACTGTTCCTTTCTCTTCTAATCTTCTATCCTTCTTGGACATATGCTGCAAAGTTAGTGAATTCAGTTTGCTTAATTACTGTGAACCCAGCCTTTAGCTTTGGCCTGTTGACAGTATTTCTCTTGAAAGCAAAACTTTATTATTTCCCTGTCATTTAACAATTTTTATTTTTTTATCAGTTTTTATAATGAATGAAAGTATATTTAAGCTATTATGGGTGAAATTTCAATTATTTAAATTTATATAACCACTCTTTAATAAAATTATAATGTTGGGTCAATATAACAGTTCAATCTTATTAGTTTAACTAACACAAATGTAGAAAGATGTTAAAGTCTTAAAATGAAAAAAAAATCAAAGAGCACACTTAAAACTATCAAATTTAAAAAACCTTGAAGACATGTTAAAATGAAAAAGTTAACGAGGTCACTTTTTTATGGTTTATGCAATAAAGAAACAAAGGAAAGCGCACACAGAACCAATAATTCAGAAAAAAACTAAGATGCCTTCTGAAATCACAAGTGATGTGGGAATGGAATTTATTGCTAGTTTTGATTTGCTCAAGAAATGGAAAAATAGGTATGGCTTGTATCAAGTCAAAGTGTGGAGAAAAATTGTCTACCAATGTTGATACAGAGGACTCTTTAAAACTGAAAAGGATGAGTTTTAAACAGACCAGACAAAAGTTTATAATGCCGATAAAATAAGGTTGAACGTAAAAATGTTTCCAAAAATCCCTTGCTTGCAAAACTTATATACATATAGACAGATAAAACCTAAAGGTGCTTTTATTGCAATACTTTTTTACTTTTTTTACAGTACTGTTCATCCTAAACGTCTTCCACCCCTTTTATTTCAGATAGAGGAGGTTTTATCGTATTACTTATAATTATTTTGTACTTCTTTCTAGGAGTTTTTTTTTAAGTGTGAGATCCATCCCTCACCAAACTGGAAGTACCGGGAAATGGCTATTTATTACAAAAGAATTAAATAATCATTTAGAAAATTCTGCAGAAGGCCACAATATCAAAATAACACCCAAAAACAGAAAATACAAACACAAAGCAAAAATTACAAATTATACACTAAATAACATACCGAACACAAATTTGGTAAATGATACAAATACAACAACAGATGTGCCTATCTGCAGATTTACTAGAAATACAAAATTACAACAAATTTAAAATAATTTACATTGAAAAATTTAGAAATTTTGAACAAAACCAATCAACCGGCAATTTAGCCCACATCCCATGATTCCACCAAGGCCAGGGCTTCAGCCGGAATCCCTGGGCAGCTCCGAATTGAATAAAAGTAAAAACGTTATTAAATAATCCCCTTTTGGTGAAAATTGAAATTAAAAAAAACGAAATACACAACACAAACAAAACTTAACCACTAATCCTAAATAGAAAATAGAAATCCCATAATTTAAACACTAGAAATATCAAATTTTTAAGACTTACCTTAATATTTAGAAGTAGCAGATATAAATGATTTAAAAAATGTAACAGTAACAAAAATTTAAAAAATATAACAATAAAATGAACTAATTAGAGATTAACAATAGCCATGAATAGTTCAGAAATATAACACACTATTTCAAACAGTTAAACTTTAGTTGGCTGTGTTCAGATATTAACACTGTTCATTACTTTATTTATTTTATTTTTTTAAATATGCCCTGTCACACATTCCCAGCTCAGCCGCCAGGAATAAAATGGAACGCACTGACCTGAAGATAGAAGGCTCCCATAAGCTGTATGGAGGGTAGCGGAGGCGCAAATTGTCTCTATAACATGATCCCCAGGCCAGGCTAGCACAATAAGATGGCAGAAGATCGGCTGGGCAGCAGGCTGGGAGTCAAACATACAACTCAAGGACCCTAGAGTAAAATTGTCTCTCTAACCTCTCATAACAATGTTAACAGTAGGTGACAGAAACTAACTACAACACCCAGGTGAACCATTGAACCGGTGAACCAACAGCTGGAACCATGGAACAGACCAAGGCTTGAGCCAACGGCTACGAAAGTAACAAGTCGACAGCGCAAGAGTGATCTCAGGCAGCCTGGCAACCCAAAAGTAGAGAAACCAAAATGTACCGGTCAAAAGACCCGGTACAAGTATACGTAACAAAAGTTAAAATATTTATTATGTTTTGTATTATCCATAAAATATATAGCAAGCTTCAAATGATACAAATAAAATAACACTGCATTTCATGGTATGTATCATAAAATTTAAACTGTTTACCAGTGATTTCCGTTACAGCTGTTTGAGTCTCTGAGGCTTCCAGTTCCTCATTCATCGACATCTCAGACTCCTGATAGGCTTTATAACTCTCCAGAGCGGCCTCATTCATCGACATCTCAGACTCCAGATAAGCTTTATACCTCTCCAGAGCGGCCTGTACTGCCTCAGAATCTCCAAGTAATCGCATACCCTGACAGACATTATATGAATTTGTATCATTAAATATTTTTGTTCTCTATATATCTAAATTTTGTATAGGCTAGAGTTATAATTATTGTAGTTGGAGATGGTAAATTATACAATCACAACATAAAAGATATTCATTCAGTAAACTAAATTTGTATACATTTTCTACATTAAGGCAAATGAAATTTAATTTAATGGATCAATATGAATTTAGCACTGAGTATAAAGTAAAATAATATTAGAGATGTTGGACCTTTAATTTACTCTTTTGAGTCTGTAGACATATGTTCTGTTCATGCTATGCAATTGTTTCATAAGGAGAGGTCAATCTCCTTAACTTTAGTCTGCCCATTCCCTTAGACTATTGATCTATGTAGGAAAATTATTACACAGTAAGTGGTAGAACCAGTGCAGTACAAGGTAAACATTACTGATAAATATTTCCAGTCTAGGTCATGTTTCAAACTTGTGCTATCTCTAACTCAAAGTCCTTACATCTTGACCTCTTGGCCACTGGCTCACCAATTGATAGTCGTTTTGATAAGAAACAAAGAAGAAATTGATAAGAAATTGAATTGGTTTGTAAATTTTACCCAGTAATATGTTTCTTGTTATAAAATTCAAATATATAACAGTAAGTTTATCTGACATATTTCTTGTTATCAGATACATTTCTGGTGACCTATATCTCCTATTATATTATTTTCTTATGAATAGCTCCAATCTAAACTCAATCTAAATTTAAATTTAACTCCATTAATGAAAATTACCCTAGGCAATGATTGTTTATATGGCAGATTTAGTATTTAAGATTATGCTTCAGATAAGAAAAAAGAATAGCTGAAGCTAGTAGATTTTATATGAAATTTGTTCAACACTGCACATATAACCTTTACAGCATATTATCTCAACACAAAACCATTTATGGGGATTAGCTCACCTTGTCAGAGTTCAAGTAGTTGTATACTTTGTCATACTTCTCCTCCAGAGACAGCTTCCCACAACGATACAATCCGGAACTGAAAAGTCAAAACAATGAACAGTATTTTGGATGATCCAAGCCATGAGAGTGATAATCCAAGTAAGATTCACAGCCAGCTTAACAGTTAAATTTGGATATAAAATGAAAAACTGTTGTAACTAATGTGGAATTAATGTTACTGATTCTAAAAATCAAGATAACTATATTTTTGCAATTAACAAATATTAAAATATTTTAAAACAAACAATATTTTAACTATCTTTTCATATGCATTTTCAACATAAATAAGATATGTTAAATGACATTTTATTTGTTTAATGTTCAACAAATAATCCTAAAATATTATTAAATCATATTGTTTACTCACCCATTCTTGATATCTATCACAGCTTCGAATATAAGCCACACAATGAAAGAGATGAGGAGGATAATAGGAATGATGAACAGTATTAGAGGAAAATCAAATGTGATACCTGGAACAATTAACACCTTCAAATGTGAAATGTGACTGCTGTATGTTACTAATTACACACCAGAAACAGAGAGAGAAGAAAAATTTTCTACCATACATATGAATCTACATATGGACTATAAATAAATTGTATGGTTTGTTGTCAGCAACCGTTTTTTAATTTTAGGGCTGCTATGTATATTTGGATAAACATCCAAAAGTCATGATGGTATATTCAATGATTAAAAATTTAAAGTGATCTCCTGTGACAAAGCTAATCCAAGCCATCTAAGACCTGCCTCACTAATACTGTGTATGCTGGCTAATCCTTCCGTAAAAGAGAGTAGGGGGCACTATATAACTGTGTGATTCATTGTTTGGATAGACTACTGCAATTACATGACTGATCAAGTGTCAATCCACATTTATACCTCCAGTAATTGCATCTGCCAACGCCAGTTCGGAACCGATTCAAGAGTGTCCACTCCCTAAGAGGGAGGTTCATCCCACCTACATATACTGCCAGATTGTTAATAAGGAACTTATTTCGTCTATCAAAACTGTTCCACACTACGACCCAGCTAGTATTGGGCAAGAAGTTTTATCTGCTCAACTGGAGAGCAGTGTGTAGAGGTGGGTTTCGAGATTTTAAGCGACCGTTCTGACGTGGGAGATCCTGTATAATGGTGAGGTGCAGGGCATTCAAGACCTTATTGAATTCTTTAAGTAGTGCCTCCTGACGATTATTTCTGGAGGAGCTATATTGCACAACATCGGAAGCCAAGGAAGTGGAGTTGACATGAGAGTGCCACTAATAGCTCTCACGACCCTATTAAGTTGGACATCGACCGTTTAGTGTGTACACTATTTAGCCATACGAGAGCACTATATTCAGCAGCTGAATAGACCAGTGACAAAGCAGTTGTACACAGGATGTGTGCGTTGCCTCCAAAGGTTGTTTCGGCAATATGTGTAACACATTTGCCCTGGTTTTGATTTTAGCTGCTGTTTTTTGAAGATGGCTGTTAAACGTCAGCAATTGATCTAACACTACTCCCAGGTACTGTATATGATCATTGTGATGGAGTTTTACACCATTTAGAGAGATATTCAGTTTTCAACTAGCCAGTTTGTTACTTAAGTGGAAGCAGGCTACTTCGATTTTTGATGAGTTAGGATTTAGCTTCCAGGTTCTAAAATATTCTTCAAGGGCTGCAAGGTCACTTTTGAGTGTTTCTTCAGTAGTTGTGAAGTTCTTATGTTGGTAAGCTAAAGCAATATCATCTGCATATGATAAGGGCGTGTTGAGATAGTGTTAAATTTAATGCTTTTTCGGAGGACCAACTAACGTCCACGTTAGTAAAAGAAATTGTACAAAAGACGCTACCACGAACGATCAAAGGGATATTTGTTTTATATGTAAGAATTAATGAAAAGAGCCAGCTGTACCTATAGAGGAGATAGTGCATATCTTGGAACGAAGGGCTGAGATGATGAGAGATGACCGTAGAGATGGATCTACCAGGCCTGGGATGTCGATGTTGTCTTGCGGTCAGGTCGGAGCACAACACCACACTATTGAATGTCCACACACTTAAAGAGTTTTGAATACAATGCTAGGTAGATCGAGAGAGTGAGAAAAAACATGATCACTGGTTAATGAAATGAGAAATTAGACAGTGTGAGAGAGGGTCACGGCAATCACGACGTGCAAACCGAGAGAACCATTCCGCGTAACCGCATGAGTTCAACTGGCGTATTTAATTTTAGGTAAAGGGGGAGCGTGTTGGCGGGGTTCACACCACCAGTTACAAGGGTTAGCAATGTCACCTGATATTTGACTTTTGGCAAGACCAGTATTATTATTTAAATTTAGTAACAGGTGAATATGTTATGAGTAACAATTTATAACAGATAAGAGAAACAAACTATTAAATTACTTAATTAAGAATTATAATTAACTATATGTACAATATTTATTACTAAGTACGGAACAGCATATATACATTTTCTAGTCTTTGTGATTGGGATGTCAGCAGTATACACAATGAATACAATTGGAGCAAGTACAGACCCCTGTGGCACCCATCCTTCAGCAGTCTAAATGAGCTTTCTTCATGGCCGAGATAATGTTTTATTAGCCTGGCACTAAACATTGACTCCAAAAGTTGCAATATAAAAGGACAGGGAAGGAGGCTGTAGAACGTAAACAACAAACCTTTGTTCCATACTATGTCATAAGCTGCTGTAAGAGCAATAAAAGCTGCAGATGTTTTCAACTTGTTTTCAAACCCATTCTCAATAAATGATGTCAGAGCCAGGATCTGGTCGCAACAACTTCGGCCAGAGCAAAAACCAGCCTGCTCAACTGGAACATTAGAATCAAGAATGAGTGATATTCTATTTTATATCAGCCTTTCTAGCTACTCATAACAAACACTAAGAAGAGATATAGGGCGATAAATTTCCACTCATTTAGGATCTTGGCCAGGCTTCAGAACAGCTATTACTTTTGATCGCTTGAATGCTTTTGGCCAATTGCCTGTAGCTAATATCTTATTGTAGACTGTTTGAAGCCATTGTTTCACTTTGCTACCAGCATTCAAGAAATTCCGGAAAGAGACCATCAAGATCGGCTGCTTTCTTTGCTGGGAAAGTGGAAGTTGCCCTTTCTATCTCTTCCTCCGTGAAATTTCTGAGACTTTCAGGAGTGCATTTTGACTCTTTTTTTATTTCATTCATATTGTAAAGCAAATGTTTGTCATAAGGATTGCGGGTTGACTTTGATAAGCTGATTATCCGTTTAGCTATATACATATATATATATATATAGAGGCCTTCGAGCGGAGCACTTCTCTTTAATTTGGAGATTTACCAGTACAGGGTTTCCTTAAAAGTGACCACACTTTTTTTACTGCTGTGGGTAAAGTTTATATCTTCCAACAGTTTTAACTCATTGGTACTGTGAAGAGAGTAAAGCAGCAGATAGCTGTGTTGGAGTTTTCGGTGGCATTAAACTCTCTGTAAAGGTTAATTCCTTACTCCATCCTGGTATGTACTCCTTTTTTTTGTATCTTCTTGGCATGCAAGCTTTAGCAATGGACGAGGCAAGATTTGTAAAACGATCGTAATTTCTTATTGTAGGAGGAATGAACCTGATGCTATTGTCAAGCCTAGTGGTAAAGGCCCCCCAGTGTGCTTTATTAAATTCAATCTAAGCTGTGGAAAAGATCAAACTATCGAAATTTGGATCCCAAATGAAACCAGTACTGGCCTGAGTGAGTGGGGAAAAGTACCAGTACCAGTATGTTGAGAGTGGGGAAAAGCATCAAGAACTTTTCTCCTAATTGGCTTTGGTCTTAATGATCATTTACGTGATATAGTATAAAAATGTTTAGCAACAAGCCTATGCTCAACAATGCTTTTGATTAAATACTTTTTACTGTTGTAAATAAGGCATCCTTATTATTATTAGAAACATCGGTAAAAAAAACAATTATTGTTTATCACAGACAATAATTTTTGTTTGGTGTGTTATTTTCATTTTGAAGGAACCTCTAAACAAGACTTAGAGGCCCTATATTTTTGTTTCAAGTGGTACAATTAATCTGTATATTAGCAGCTATCATATTTCTCATACTCGTCTTCTCTGATACTAATCTAACTGATATACTAAAATCTAAAATATTTAAAAAAATTTTAAATTTTAATTTATCATGTATAGTTTTTAAAGAATATACATTGATCCAGCTAACTTTACTTGGCATAGAGCAAAATTGTACACAGTTTGATTTATTTATGTCTTTTGGTATTAAAACAATTCTTATAAAAATTGTCATAACAACTAAATTGTAATCTTGCTGATAACATGACTGCATGATGATCCAATCCAAGAGTGGGACAACACAACCCAACCAATTATCTTTATGAATGTTGGTCACAATATTATCTATGCAAGTTCTGTTATTAACAATTTTGCCTTTTTTCAAATTAGGTTTTGTGATTTCTAAAGTAACTAAGTTAAGATTAAAAGCGAGAAGTATATTATTGATTTCTTTTTGTTGAGTACAACTATTATTAACAAATTCTATATTAAAATCACCACATAAAATAATGTCGACACTAAGCTTAGAAAATAAAACCAAACATTCAAACAATACATTTAAAAATTCAGACTGATTTTTTATTAGGCCTATATATGCAAATGCACACAGTTTTATATTCTACAAAATAAGCAGAAGAAATCTCACAAACTTGTTCTATTGATAATTTGTTGACATTCTCTAAAGCTTTAACATTATTAATATTTTTTTAAAATATTGTAAAGCTACCCCTGGACATGTTGGATCTGCAATAAGAACTGACTAGACTACAATTATTTATATTAAAAATATTAGTATATGGAGAGATAGGACATCAGCAAACTTACCGTAGAAGACTAGTTCACTAACACCAGAGTAGTAGTAAACAAATATAAAAGGAACACAACATCACACAAATTTTCTGTGCCACTGGCACTTTCTTCAAGTGAGTAAGGAAGAAAAAATTTGACACAGAAAATTTGTATGATTTTGTGTACCTTTTGTGTTTGTTAATACTACTCTGGTGTTAGTGAACTTTTCTTTTAGGGTAAGCCTTTACTCACCTGAAGAAAGTGCCAGTGGCACAGAACATTTGGTGTGATTTTGTGTTCCTTTTATGTTTGTTACTACTACTCTGGTGTTAGTGAACTTGTCTTCTAAGGTAAGTTTGCTGATGTCCTAACTCTCCAATATACTAATTCCTGGCCTAGTGCCCTTTAACCTAACCTAAAATTATCTTTAAAATAGTCAACTCATAAAAATTCAGCCAGTGTTCGGCTATACATAAAAGGTTAATATCACTTGTCTGAATACATTTTTCTATACAATCAATTTTATTCCATATTCCCTGAACATTCCAAAATATAGCACTAAAATTATGTCTAAACTGTGCTAAGCCTAGGTTATTTCTAAAATTAGCTTGCTGTAGATGTTTTTTACATTGCTATGACTTGTTGTACTGATTAGAGTGTAGAAGCCATGGAACGGTGAACTTACTACATCTGGTTCAATATACAGTTTTGCATTCCGGGTAAGGCTGGTGTGTCTTTGGTTGTAGTTGTCTTCAGGTGTATTTAAAGTCTCTCCTATAATGCGGATTTAACTGTGGGTGTTTTGGATGAGTTACGGAGTTTAATCGCCACATGCAGAGCGATGACATTGCATATAAGGTTACTCTTCCTTTTTTATTTAGGTGGAGACCGTGATAGGTCATAAATACTTCATTATTATCCTTCGTATTAGTAATCTGTGTAATGGAAGGTGTTTATTTAATTTATTGTATAATGATTATTGTTTCTTGTGATTTAAGAAAATAAATATATTCTATTCTATTAATAACAAATAAACAGCTGGTTGTTATCAGCTGATCTCATTTAAAATTCGTTGTGTCTATTATATATGTTAATGGGCATATTTCAGCTGGGTTACTTTCTCAACCAGACAATTTTTCTATGAAAGGAACAAACTGTCAAATTAAAATAAATAAATGAATGAATGTTTTGTACTGTGTATGTTTATATGTTGAGTTCTATAGAATATACAGTCAGTTGGCTTATTGGCGTATTTATAAATTTAGCTTGTGTGCAGAGCTCAAAAATGAGAACATTGGTTGAGTACCAAATTTGGTAAATACTGTCTGTATTCAACAAAAAGTTAAATCAGCAAGTAGCACATTGAGTGCTTCTTGGCATTCAGTGGTCAATCCATTTGTTTTATATTAAGTTTTGGTGCCAAAGTAAGAGACTTTCAGTATGAACTTTAATTATTTTATAAACTCTTTTTACTTGCAAATAACTAATAAAAGTGTCAGTACCTTTGTGAAGCGGATAAATAATAACACTATAAGTGATGATATTAAGGCCTGGTTGGTATGGGAGAGGGTATTGCAGCCAACATGAGTAGAAACCTTCAACCACTGCAATGTCTGAGTAATTTGAGATGATAAGACTAGTAGACTTGCGATCGTCGTTCACAGCGTACTTGAGCAGACTCGACGAGCTGCAACCATTTCAGTTAAATATACATTACTAACAATAATGTGATAAATATTTACATAAAAAGGAATATACAGAAAGATAACTTGAATTAAAAATTTAATATCAAAATTATTTAAAGAATAAATGATTTCTTCGGTGCTTCGTAATAGCAAACACTGGATTAAATTTGAATCTTAAAAGTCATATAAGAGAATGCAATTGTATTTTAAAAATGCATGTAACTTTAATCCTACATTTAAGGATTCTAAATGTGTCTGATTTCCGCTTTGAACTTTTAATATATATTGTATAGTTCTAATATATATAACTATGATTATATAACTCTATATTACTTTAGCTTCCATAATAATTAATACATGTCTTATCTAATGAAATTATTTTTCTGTTTGAGGGGGAAGGTAATTAATCTAAGATGGAGGTTTGGTTATAAATATCACATTATTTAACTAATATGGGTTTTTTCTAACCCTTAGGAAATAATCCTTAAGTGACTCACCCGTGCATGGTCTTGCAACCAGCTTTATTATTGTAATTATTAAATATTGGTGTATCTAATATTTGTAGGATTAATATTTTTAATCTGTTATTTTTCATAAGCTGACTGTGATTAAACTAAAGATCTCACTTTGATTGACATGCCACCTCATTATCATTTTAAAATAAAACACTGGGCAAGAACCACAGGCACGGTACCTTGCCATCATCTTAAAATAAAACACTGAGCAAGAACCACGGGCATGCTACCTCACCATCATCTAAATTAAACACTGGGAAACAACTCCTAAGAATTGTTTCTGATTATGTAAGGGTAAAAATAAGTATATTCAAATATATAGGTATTTTTGTTCACTTTGTTTCTAAGTTAACATTTTTAAAATTAAAGACAATTTTGCATAGCACGAAATGACGGAGCATGATTTTGAATTTAAACTTTCAGTTTTTAGTTAGATTGATCATACTACTAAAAAGGCAAACAGCCGAGGCAAACATTTTAATTAAATTAATAATTTCAAATTTGTAACTGTGCTATTTTGCTAGGTTGAAAGCCAATCCAAGTTCAAAGTTGCGGCTGCAACAGAGATCCCTCACAAGGCTAAAGGTGAGGTTAAAGGTTGTTTTTGTCATAAGACCATAGTCTGAGGCTTCTTTTACAATGAGGTTCTTGCAGTTTAGGAAACAGAGCTACTAAACGTTTTAAATTAACAGTGTAATTTACTATAATATATTGAAATAATATATGTTATACAACATATATTATTACAACTGCTCTATATATATATATATATATATATATATATAAATATTTGGTCTATCTGTTTCAGCATTATCTCATGTTTCAAGAAAAGCGTGATATTTAAGCTTATGATAATGTAAAACTTTGTAAAGAATTAATTTTTCAAATGAGGAAGCTTCCAGTAAAATAAGTTACAGATCAGTAAGTTGCACCACTTAGATTAAATATCCATTATTTTCGTTTCACTACAGTACCTTCTTCTATTATGTAATGCCAAGATAATTGATACCAATTCCAAATTTAGAAATATTAAAAGTTGTTTTAGAAAATTTAACTTAGTTTATTTTGGTAGTTTATGGTTTTTTGTAACTTTTTATTTGATCATAATTTCCAAAATTCTTTCTGATATATTATGTGCGGATATCTCTTGGTATTCACAAGACAAAAAATTGGGTTTTATTAAGCTATAGAGCTATTTATAAGGGTGCAAAACTGTTTAGACCAGTGTTTACTTCCATACAAATAAACTAAAACAAAAAATGTTAGGATCATATATATTTTGGTTAAATGGTTTCTATAGTCGATCCCCCTTCAAGGAATAAAGAACACAAATCACAACAACCCCTAGCTCCAGGTCTTCATGCCAACACAAGTAAATGTTCTTAAAATTATGAATTTAACATTTTTTATTATGTAACACAAGTTTGTAACAAAATTTAGTCACACAAAAAATAATTAAACTGTGTTTTAAATATTAGGTAAATTAGGTTATTAATAAATATTCAATAATACTATCTTTTAAACTGATAAAATATACTATTTCTCAAAGGAATAAACCAACAAAAAACAAACACGCAAAACAAGTGCATTTTGCGTGTGTACTTGAGAATAATATTCTATATTTGATTTTTAATTGTTTAATCCAAACTTTAGGTTAGGTTAAAGGGCACTAAGCCAGGAATTAGTATATTGGAGAGATAGGACATCAGCAAACTTACCTTAGAAGACAAGTTCACTAACACCAGAGTAGTAGTAACATTCTCACAATAAACACTTAATCTCACAAATTGTCAATACCACTGGTATTTTCTTCAGGTGAGTAGAGTAGAGTAGAGAGAGGAGAGAGAGAGAGAGAGAGAGAGAGAGAGAGAGAGAGAGAGAGAGAGAGAGAGAGAGAGAGAGAGAGAGAGAGAGAGAGAGAGAGAGAGAGAGAGAGAGAGAGAGAGAGAGAGAGAGAGAGAGAGAGAGAGAGAGAGAGAGAGAGAGAGAGAGAGAGAGAGAGAGAGAGAGAGAGAGAGAGAGAGAGAGAGAGAGAGAGAGAGAGAGAGAGAGAGAGAGAGAGAGAGAGAGAGAGAGAGAGAGAGAGAGAGAGAGAGAGAGAGAGAGAGAGAGAGAGAGAGAGAGAGAGAGAGAGAGAGAGAGAGAGAGAGAGAGAGAGAGAGAGAGAGAGAGAGAGAGAGAGAGAGAGAGAGAGAGAGAGAGAGAGAGAGAGAGAGAGAGAGAGAGAGAGAGAGAGAGAGAGAGAGAGAGAGAGAGAGAGAGAGAGAGAGAGAGAGAGAGAGAGAGAGAGAGAGAGAGAGAGAGAGAGAGAGAGAGAGAGAGAGAGAGAGAGAGAGAGAGAGAGAGAGAGAGAGAGAGAGAGAGAGAGAGAGAGAGAGAGAGAGAGAGAGAGAGAGAGAGAGAGAGAGAGAGAGAGAGAGAGAGAGAGAGAGAGAGAGAGAGAGAGAGAGAGAGAGAGAGAGAGAGAGAGAGAGAGAGAGAGAGAGAGAGAGAGAGAGAGAGAGAGAGAGAGAGAGAGAGAGAGAGAGAGAGAGAGAGAGAGAGAGAGAGAGAGAGAGAGAGAGAGAGAGAGAGAGAGAGAGAGAGAGAGAGAGAGAGAGAGAGAGAGAGAGAGAGAGAGAGAGAGAGAGAGAGAGAGAGAGAGAGAGAGAGAGAGAGAGAGAGAGAGAGAGAGAGAGAGAGAGAGAGAGAGAGAGAGAGAGAGAGAGAGAGAGAGAGAGAGAGAGAGAGAGAGAGAGAGAGAGACCCTACTCTCTCTACTCACCTGAAGAAAATACCAGTGGTATTGAAAATTTGTGAGAGATTAAGTGTTTATTTTGTGAATGTTACCACTACTCTGGTGTTAGTGTACTTATCTTCTCAGGTAAGTTTGCTTAATCCAAATTTAAATTTATCTTCCTGCACAATTACTTTGTTGGTATGAAAGTGTGTCACATCACTTACATATAATTATTATGAGCCTAGGGATATTCTGATGTGATGCCTAGTAGTTTGATTCTTTCTGGAGCACAACAGGTGTGAGGTAAGTGAAATATGTACAGGTTGGTTTATTCACCACTATTATGAGTCTAGCAGAATCCCAGAAAGGTCATTACAAAAATTATTATCTGTAGTAAATGCAATTCAAATGGTAGATACCATTGAAAACCCAAAGACTGATAAGCCTGCTTGCCATACTTTTTGTCCATAATGGGTTCCATAATTTTGACTGATTTTGACGAAGGTTTGAATCCTTGGTGAAATTTCTTAAACGGTTTTCAGAGAAGAGAGTATTTTCTAAATCATAATTTGAGGGAGAATGAATGTGCAATCACTCACATGTTTTTTCTATATACTGCATACATGTCACTCAATTTCAGTACCTTTCACGTTTCCTCCACACAGACAGCTGAGGAATGCCCGTACTTCAATTTTGGTCTTCGTTCTGACATATAATTTCTACAGATAACTATTGATTCAACAATTTTTCAATAAAAACTTCCTGAATAGTAATTAAATGGACAATACAGGCAGAAATTACTTATCGAATAACCCTTGTTCATAACCTGACTATCCCTAATAAGTTAATATTCTCAAGATGATCTCATTTAACAACCTTAGTTCTAATATTGCACGACGCAAATAAACTATTGACCTCTGCTGCATATTATATCTATCATGTATTCCTTTAAGTAACCTGATCATAGAAGGTTACATATTATTACACAAAATTTGATACTTACTTTTCATAAGCTTTCTCAATATGAGTGTCCAATTTTACCCAATTAGCAGAGATCAGGGACTGATCAGGCTTTCTCGCAGTCTCGTTAGACTCAATGCCATTGAAATTGTACATACACAGCAAGGACACGGGGTCTCCTTGCATTACTTGCACCTCTTCATAGTAAACTGGAAGCAACTCAAACATAACTGTTACAATAATGCTAATGCTAAGTTGTTATGCAATCATATAATTAAAAATGATTATGAATTTTTAGAACTATATTTTAGGAATTAAAAATTTGTTAAAGACCCATATATCCATCATTGGATTTGGTGCTGTCTCCAAAGTTTCACTCAAATAATATGGAAATGTCCACTAACATAATTATGCATTGGAAGTAGATTTTTAATAAAGTCAGCAATGTTACTTGCTTGAGCTGCAGTATTCTGCCTGGTTAGGAGTTGTTTTGACAAATCCTTGTTGTCCATTACTTATTCAATGCTAATAACTCAACAGGACCCACCTCCTCTATTTATCTTTTCAATTGTGTAACTTTAGGAAATCTTTCTTAGAAATATTGCCTGCTCTAAATTATACTAATTTATAATTTATTAAATTAATTTTGGAAATAAATTAAAACTAAGAGGCTGTCTGTTAAAGAAGCCTAAACATTTTACTGATTACAACCTAATTCACAAAAATGCCTGCATTTGTCTGATTATCTTAAGTTTATATTCATATAAAACTTGTAATAAAAGTATAGGAGCTAGGCAAAATGACAACAATATAGGCATTACTTTTTTCTCATTGTTTATTAACATGATTACAATATGTTATTCTGTACCAACTTGTTATCTTTCAAGCACTGAAGCATTTCTTAAAACAATGTTTTTTAACACCCTACCATAAAATAACAGAGATCAACTTCAATATTTTCCATACCCAGCAGTTTTCTGATGTAAGCATACCTTCACATTTAATAGAAAATTATTGTAAAATATTTCAACTACTGCCCATTCCAGCATTTAGACAATGCTTCAGTTCTTTATTTCTCTAGACCAGGGTTCTACTTCACTAGAATTTCATGAAAAGCCTAAAGCCTTGATTTTTAAGAACCATGGATGAGTGGTGCGTCATCCGTGAACATCAATGCAAAATTGTCTCAGCCGCATTAACCCATGGTGAGTATGTTTTTTTAAGACTGTGCGGTTTCGGTCCTATTTCAGTGCGGAATACAGTGACAGTCTGAGTCTCTTCAGTTGCAGTAGTGAAGATGGAAGTAGATATTGCTTTTGCATTGTCATTAGGAGGAGAGGCTGAAGAAGAGGCATCATTTATCAGCTGCTAAATGTCCAATTAAAAAAAAGGATTATTATTTTTGAAGAAAGAGGAAGAATTGTTATAAGTATTGATTCTTAGTCATTTCTTTTTCCATCTCTAAGGGTTGAATAAGTCTGTTTTGTGATAGTAATTATATTTGAGCAACGAAAATATATTATGAATACAAACATTTCTATTAATAACATAAAATTACTTGGGTATAAAAATACATTTATAATTAAAGGTTTTGCTGAACACTATTAAAATGTTCAAACAAAGTTTTGACATATTATACAATTTCAAAATTAACTTGTAGAATACATTTTTTACAATAATGTAACATTTTTTAATTATTTCTGTATACTAAGCAAAAGTTATGGAAATATGTAGACCATACTAACAAAATTATGTCTTAAAACTATTAACTATGTAATTGTTCTATTAATAATCAAACAAATGACAATAAAATCATATAATATTTTATTTTACCAAAATAAAGCAAAGAAGTTTTTATCTATTTCATTTGTAAAATACTTCAACTTCATTTCTTCCCAGCGTCACTGTGTTCCATTCATACACCAGATTGACTAGGAGGCAACTGATGCGACAGCGGCTTGCGTGTCACGCAACCAAAAATATCGGGAACTGTCCTTCTGTAAATGCCGCTTGGTCTTGAAAAACGATTCATTACTTATGTATGTAGTCAACTGTTGCACAATTGACGCATTGAGGGATCACGGGTCACGTTTTACGCATCCGTGGTTCTTTAAAATCAAGGCTTTTCAGTATTAATTTTCTCAAAATAACTCAAGAGCTACAAGTAAGTATGCATACAGTTTTTATATACACCTATATAAATACATTATCGGTAAAAACCCTAGTATATATCAAGTAAACAAAATTTTTGTGTAATATTTCACTAATTTAAAATAATTATGGAAATAACAGGCTACTGATTTTACTTGTCTGCACTTTAATAAATTATTGCAGTTTTAGAAAATTTTAAGGGCTACAAAAAATAGTGTTAAGGGCCACATGTAACCTGAGGGTTGCATAGTGATTATCCCTGCTGTAGATGGAATAAGGTCCAATGGCCTTGAAATATTTCTCAATTATTGTCTGTTTGTGTGTGTGTGTTCAGTTTACCAAAGTATATGGCTTTTCTTTTACATTTTCTAAAAAAAATTTCTATTAGATTAGATTTGCATTACCTGTGGAACTGGCAATATAGCTGGAAAACTTATATTGGCTCTCAGGGTGTTTCTGAGGGAGATTGGGAGATATCTTACGGACAAGTCGCATCAAGTTCACAGTCTGGTTGTCAACACAGAGGCTGCCAAGCAGCCCCAATGGTGAATGCAGAGGCTGGGAATGGCCAGGGACATTAAGAATATCCTGTAATATACACGCTTTGTATGATACCTGAGATGTGAGACATTTCAATAACATACTCTTTTCCTAAATAAAATCAGAGAATTCTACATTTAAAAACTCAAAATTATATATATTATTAAATAATAGGATTATCTAATTTTAGAAAGCTTAATAATTTTCATATTGATTATCTGTTTGGATCTCATCTTACCATATTATAATAGGTTAATCTTAATTTCAAATTCAAAATTCCTTTATTCATATAATACACAATTGTACATAGAATAGTGTCACTAATCCTATAACAATACATATAAAATAGTATTATAATTATTTATTAACTTGGCTATCCCAAAATTCTTCAAAGGAATAAGGTGCAAGTTTTATTAAGTAAGTTTTCAATTGTTTTTTTTAATTTTGATATTTTTTTCTGTTAAGAAATTTTGTGGGAGACGATGAAGAAAAGATTTCCCTATAAACTGAGTTTTCTTTCTATAAAACTCTAAATTGTGCTTGTCAATACTTTGAGAATGATTGTGAGTGTTATATGTATGCTTATTTTCATTAAATACGGGGTCTAAAAATTTTTTGACATAAGTTACTGTTTCAAAAATATACAAAGCATAAACTGTCAGTATTCCCAGATCACCAAATAAATGTTTTACTGAATCTTTCGTTTTTAAATTGTACATTATCCTGATTGCCCTTTTTTGTTGTAGTAAGAGTCAGTTTAAATTTTTATTTGTGGTCACTCCATATATATACTAATGCCATACGCTAAATGGGAATGCACCAATGAGCAGTATACTATTAACAATGTTTCCAAACTATAAATCTGACATAATTGTCTCATGGCATATAAACCAGAAGAAATTTTATTGATAACATGATCGATATGATTACTCCAGTCTAGATGTTTGTCAATTATAAGACCAAGAAATGTTGTAGATTCCACTTGTAATAATTTGTCATTGTCTAAGAATATATTTGGATTTAACTTTTTTCTACTTTGCTTAGTAGAAAATGATATAAAATTTGATTTATTTGGATTTAAAAGAATATTCTTGCTGCTAAAAAATTGCTTTACATTGGAAAGACTAATATATGATGAAATCTCAATACTCTCCTGTGAATCACCTGCAATAGTTATATTAGTGTCATCAGCATACAAACATGCCCTCCCATTCTCCGAAACAAAGCCTGGTAATCCCCCTATATAACAGAGAAATAAGAGGGGCCCCAGGACCGATCCCTGTGGAACTCTGTGTCGAACAGTCTGTAATTGGGAATTACATTTCCTGATATAGGTGTACTTGCTTAAGGATTCATTGTACTCAATTTCAACATACTGCTGCCTAAAAGAGAGATAGGATTCAAACCATTTGAGCTCTTTACCATTAATACCTAAATCCTCTAAGGAGTGTAAAAGTTTTGTATGTGACACACTATTAAAAGCTCTTGTAAATCAAAAAAAAAAAAAAAAAAAAAAATGCCTACCACTTTTTTCTCCTTTATCTATTGATTCTATTATTGACTGAATAAATTCTATTCCTGTTGTAATTGTCGAGTTCCCTGATTGGAATCCATGTTGCTCTTTGTCTAATAATTTACTTTCATACAAAAAATCTTTTAACTGAATGTAAACTGCTTTTTCAAAGATTTTTGAGAAAACTGGTAGCAGTGATATGGAGCGGTAACATGAGGGATCTTGTAAATTTCCTTTTTTAAAAATCGGAATAATCTTAGCTATTTTAAGTTTATCTGGAAAAATACCTGAAATTAAGGGGGGATTTAAAATATGTAATAGTGGTTTTAAAATTGAAGGTAAGACTCTTTTTACAATAACAATTGGGATATCATCATTCCCTGATGAATACTTATTTTCAAAAGAAAGAACAATTTGTTCCAGTTCTCTCTTGTTTAACTGTAGAAATCTAAACTTGTTTTTTGAAAAGGTATTTGGAAACTATTTTATTTTACTACCTGACCCTTGAACAATTTTGGGGAAAACATTTTTGTCAAAAGCATGTACAAAATGATCATTAAAAATATTACTAACAACAGTAGGATCTGTAATCAGTGCACTATTATGATTAATCTCCACATTACAATTTGTTAGTGACTTATTGTTTACTTCTGATTTAATTAGATTCCAAATTGTTTTTATTTTATTTGTTGAAATATTTATTTTATTATCAAAAAAATTCTTCTTGTTGTTTTTTATACATCTTTTAAGTGCGTCTTTTGAATCCTTAATTATGACTTTTATATTTGCATTTTTACTTGATCTATATATTTCTTCTAATTCACGAATCTCAGCCTTTTTTGTTTTTGCTTCCTCTATAATCCAATGACTCAATTTAGTTTCTTTTATTGTTGACATAGATTTAGGGAAACAAATATCAAAATAAAATGTAAATATATCAATAAAAACATTATATTTTGACTCTACTGGAGCTTGATAAACGTCCAGCCAGGTTTCTTTGAGTAATATATTTTGAAATAAACTGATATTGCCTTCCTTAAATTTGCTGCAAAATTTCTTTGTAATTTTTTTAGTACCATCTACTGAACAAGAAATTTCAAAGAGCTGAGCATCGTGATCTGAAACATTATTAATAATACCAGTTATTTTGCAATTTCTGCCTTTTATATTACTGATAACATTATCAATAGCAGTTTGTGGTTCAGAGGTAACCCTGGTTGGAAAATCTACCCAGTAAGATAAATTAAACTGATTCAAAACATTAAACAAATTGTGTATTTCCTGTTTTGATTCAACACATTTATGTTAAAATCCCCTGTTAGGATTACATTATCAAAATTAGTAATTAAAATACTACATAATATTTCAAATTTATTTAGAAAGCTTTCAATTAAAAAATTTTGAGGAGATCTATAAATACAAAAAAATACACATTTAAAGTCACCTAAAGAAATATCAGCAAGGCAGCACTCAAACTCCTTTTCCTCTTTTAGCGACTGAATATTTGGTATTATCAATCTTTACACTTAATATTATTTTTTGTTAATATGACGACTTCACCACCCAGCGACTTTACTCTAGCAAAATCTTAATATATCAAATTCAAAAAGGATGTACTAACTCATGATATCTCCAGGTCTACTAGTCAGATTTGGAGGGTAGTTAGCTCTTGAATCATAGAGACCCATTAAGAACGGATTTCTCGAAATTCTATTCCTATGTGGTAGTCACAGCCCCTCACCATTCAATTTTTTCCCATAAGAGTAACATTGGCATTAATTTAATTTTATAAATACATTTCAAATTAAAAGCATAAACATGACACAAAAGCTTTGCTTTTCACTATGAAATGTTTAAGGTAATATCTACTAACTCTGACATGAATACACTACATTGCATCCCTCTAAAGTAGACTAAAAAGGGCTTTCTAGACTATAAATCTTTGTTATCTAGGAAAACGGCAGCAGGTTGGTTGTATTGATGTAATGATTTAGAGAGAACCAAGGAGGGCAAGCGTAGAGAACCACTCCATAGCAAAGCAGTGGCTGTCGGCAAGTCAGATATCATTAGTTGAATAAATTGAACTGATACTTTGCATGAATATTTATTTAAGTTTATAAATGTAGACTTTTTTAAAATTTCTGTGTGAATTGTTTTAATTAGAATCGATGAATAGTTTCAATATAACAATCGGGCAATAGCTATAAGTTTAAATAGGAAGTACAAGTGGTCTGGAATGTTGATGGCATGCGGTGGTATGCAGCTTTTTTATTACACCAAGTCAACGGGTAAAATAAAGTGGGTTGAGGTTAAAGGAGGTCAAGTTGGATTGTGAGAGACCTGGTTCACTGTTGGCTCTTGGGAGGGTCACTCCGAGGACACTGTCTTACGGTTAAGTAAGTAAGTCTTATGTTTTTCATAATTTAAACCTTCCAGGCTATAGTAAAAGTCATCATTTGGATTATTTGTTCATATTTTGGATACGTTGCAGCTGAATTTATTCATAAGTTATTCATGATAATCAAAATATTCAAGTTTTACTAATGTATTTAGAGTATTTGTGCGCTTTAAGCATAATTAATTAAGTAATTGCATAGCCATTATTGTAATTATGATTCGTGTTAGGTTAAAATTATCTTAGATTAAATAAAATGTATCGTTTCTTGTTAACAAGAGTGTGTAGTTATTTTAGGTACGTCTCTTGTAAGTTACGAGTGGTGTTAAAACTTGTAAGTTTGATCCTGGGTTTCATCACACAACTAATAATGCTTAACATACGATTAAAGGGAGAGTCCAGAACATAATTAAACTATTTGTTTTAAGATCTATTATGCCTAGATCTGTTGTTTCAAAACATATTTGTTCAGCATATTTAAATGTTAATTCAACTTAAATTCTCCTTGAAACCACATATGTATGGTTAAGAATTGAGTAACTAAGACATTAGTAATCAGTCACTCAATGTTACCAAGTCTAAACTTAACCTCAAAACAGTTGTAGAAAGCACAGTTTAAGTTGTTGCCAAAATCAGACTAAGAATAAAGTGTCTTCTCTACATTGGGGTAAAGCAATTAATTGAAAATTTTAACATAGATGTAAATAAGCACAACAAATGACAGGATTGGTATAAGAAAGTACTGTTGACATAAATAAAAAATATTCCATTCTGATATATCAAGTACAGTAGCTACGGAACATCTTGAGCTGAGGAAACCGTTACTTTTCAAATGCTTGGTGGTTAGCAGAGGGGAGGGTTACGGCATACGCAAGCGTGGAGTTGTACTAGCCTGATATGCAGATATTGGTTACCGCTGCTGATCAGCTGATTGGAGATTGGAGTATCGCTGTCTTCTTTTTGTATAGAAAGCGTTTGTTATTGAAAATGTTAAGTGCAATAATTTTGTTTATATTATTAGTTATTATGTATTTTATAACTTAGCCACAGATGTTATAATTTAAATATTATTTTTATTAGAACAGCTGTCTGTCTATCTTTAAAGTGATTAAATTTAATATTGTTCACAAAGTTATTCACAAATATGTATTTCCATATATACAATTAAATTACGGATAATAAAAACTTGAACAGTACTTATTTACTAACAACCTACATTCTGTAAATTCACTAGTGATTAATTATTTGGTATTCCATATGATTTTATTTTTCTCATTAAATATTATTCAAAGATAATAGTAATATAATTAAAGGCCTATAATTATAACATGATAACACATTATAATACAAAGTAATATGATTATAAATAAAAAATATCAGTGATTAATCGGATGGTAGTTGTGTTATAAAAAAGGTAACTTGTGGGCGTGGTGACTTGATGTTTACAGCAATGCTAGTAGTATGTTAAACACTGTTTATTGGTAGAGATCCCTCTCCCCCCGTCACTGACCGTGATGTAAGCCACAGCTCAAGATATCTTGTGGCTATTGTATGGGCATAACTGCTTGCTAGTAATACTGATAGATCTGCTTTTGGTTGGTTTATTCACAGTTTAATTTATATTAGGTTTTAATGAAGAAAAACAGCTGAATACTAAAGAGATTTTAAATGTCAAGAACTGTAATAATACTATCAATTATTTTTTCTCCTATTTAAATATTTTTATTTTATATTAATTTATTATGTTGTATATATATTATGTCAAATACTTTTTTTTTTAAGTGAAGACAATATTATTATTACTAGGGGACACCCCTGCATGCTTTGTGCGCCAAACCTGTCATCACTCTCTACACTCGTGAGGTAAGCTCGGCCTGTGGCCTCGCCTGGAAACTCTGCTTTTAGCCCCTTTGAAAAACTCGGCCTGTGGCCTTGTAGAAGAGCTCGACCTATGGCCTTGCCAAGACGTTGTGCTACGGGCTCCTTTGTAGAACTTGGCTTATAGCCTCGCAGGGGAGAATTCGGCCTGCAGCCTCACCAAGGCACTCTGCTACAGTCCCATTTGTGAATCTCGGCATGTCCTCTCATGAGGAAGATCACCTTACTGCCTCACCAGGATTCTTAAGCAGTATGACCATGAATTTTGGTTTTTGGGACAATGGAGCCCCTAAACATAGTCTTTTCTAAAATCTGATGAAAAATTAGTATTTAAGAGACAAATACCTTTAATTTGGCACCCTACTTGGGTGTATTAGTTTAATACTACCCAATTTTGGGTTTGGAGCCTATTTTTTAATTGGTTAAGGGAGACAGAGCCCTTAAACGCTTTCTCTTCCAAAATATAATGGTATTATGTGATTTATGAGATAAATACCTATAGTTTGATACCCCACTTGGCTGTTTTATTTTAGTATTACCCTTTTTCTGGTTTTAAGAGATTTATTTTGTTTTTAGAGCTTACACCTCTTAATATTTACCCTTTTTAAAGTCTGATGGTATATTTGGATTCAGGAGAAAAATAGCTTTAATTTGATACATCACTTGAGTAGATAACATCAGTATTACAAAATTATAGTATAAAATCATAGTAAAAAAGGCTGCTATTTCGGAACCATGAAGAATTGTTCAAAATCGCTTTTTATTGCAGGCCTACAATATAGGACCAATAATTCTACAAAATTTCAGCCTCGGAGGTTTAGTGGTTTTTGAGAAACAGTGATCAGTGAGTGAGTGGCATTTGGCTTTTTTATATATATTTATTTATTTTTTTTTTTTTTATTTATTCTTATTTATTCATAAGACGCCTATCGTCAAGATATGGGCGAATATGGATTTCGAATGAGTGTGATGAGTGTAGATGAGCGAATGTAGTCATTGTTACAAACTAAGGCCGACTACTCCTTAGAAAGTGTCATTAATTAATAGCCCAATGACAAATCAACAGCCGGTGATTATCAGCTGATCCTTCTCAAAATGTATTGACTCTGATTGGGATCGAACTGAGAACCTCTAGCACATGAAGCTGGGATATAGTATATATATATATATATATATATACTAGGGGACAACCCTGCATGCTTCGTAAGCCAAACCCATCGTCACTGGCTACGATTGTAAGGTAAGCTCAGCCTTTGGCGTCGCCTGGGAACTCTACCTTTAGCTCCTATGTGGAACTCGGCTTGCGGCCTCATGGGGGAACTCACCAACACCCTCCGCTACAAGCCCTTTGTGGAACTTGGCCTACGGCTTTGCGGGGAAAGTTCAGCCTGCAACTTCACCAAGGCACACTGCTACAGTTCCATTTGTGGATCTCGCCTCGTGAGGAAGATTGGCCTCCTTACTGCTCGCCAGGATTGTTAACCAGTATGACCATGAATTTTGGTTTTTTGGGCAGTGGAGCCCCTAAACATAGGGTTTTATAAAGTCTGATGGTAAATTAGTATTTAAGGGAAGAATACCTTTAATTTAACATCCCACTTGGGTGTATTAGTTTAACATTACCCAATTTTGGGTTTTGGAGCATATTTTGTATTGGGGGGCACAGAGCCCTTAAACGTTTTCTCTTCCAAAATTGTATTATATAGTGTGATTTGGTAGATAAATATCCGTATTTAGATACTCTACTAAGGCGTTTAATTTTAGTATTAACTTAAGTTTAATTTTAGTTTTTTGTCTTTGGAGATTTTTTGTGTTTGGGGCATATACCACTTGCTCTTTTCAAAATCTGATGGTATATTTGGATTCAGAAGAAAAATCCCTTTAAATTTATACCCCACTTGAGTAGATAACATCACCATTAAAAAATTTAATATTTTCAAAAATTTCAGTTTTTGGACCCCCGATACCCCAATTTTTTTAAAAATTAGAAGCCGAAATTCATATATAAGGTGTTATCTGTGTAGAACTGTGAAGGTTTGAAAATTTTACTCAAGCTTTTTCTCAAGTTAGGTAATAAAACTACTTTTGTATGATTTTACCATAAGAAATACATTGGTGCAGTTTTGGAGTAAAAGGGCCGCCATATTATTTACAAGTGAAAAAAAAGTGAACTTTTGTGAATTTTTCTGGAGGTTTCAGACTGAGAGCTTCAATTAATGTATACACAAGGGGTAGGATGCCGGGAAGTGCCTTAACATTTAGTGTCAGTAAGTGAGTCACTACATCGAGCTTTATATTATATAGATTATGACAAAAAATTAAATTTAGAAAATTAACTCTAAAAAAGGATACCAAACAATGATTTTGACTCAAAATATATTTAGTCTATTGTTAACAATACAATTTCTCAAGTTAAATTCGTTCAGTTAGACTATAAGCAAGTTGGTAGACTGACCTCGACAGATGATGGCACTTCACCAATATAAACTCCACCTTGACAGCTCAACGTTGCATGCTCTGTGTCAGGCTCTGCCATCCCCAGACTGACTACGCAGCGGCTATTACCATTGACAGCCAGACCTATGGTTCCATATAATGGTCTATCCAGAGTTATCAGCATCCATGTTTCAGGTGCCACATCCATTGCCTGTTCACACTCACCCACCGTAGACTGATGGCTCACACGTAGACGCACTCGAGTCTGCTCCAGAGTCACAAAGACAAACTCTGTGCGGTCACGACCATGGAAGAACAGAACCATTCCATCAGGTAACTTTGGTTTAATAGCCAACTCTAGCTGTTCTTGGAAACAGAAAGCATATGTTTTACTTTTACTTGTGAAATATATATATATATATATATATATATATATATATATGTACATTTTTTTTAAATATATAAATTAAATAGTTTATTTTCATTTATTTACATTAATCATACTTATGTAATAAGTGTTCAAACCTTTTTTAATTATATTTGTTTATAAGGTGCTTATAAAATCATTTGTTTAACAGATAATTACATTCAAATACAATCAACATCTAAATTCATTTACACCTGAAATATTTTTAAAAATTAATGCACCAACCACTAACATTACAACTTTAAAATATATGATTATATAAATATTGTATAAAACTATAAACATCCTACAACTAGATGAAAATTGAAACCTTTAAACTATTTTAAGATTTTCAAATACCTATTGATAAGTAGTTTTTCAAGGTAAGGTCCCATAAATTTTCAAAAACAAATTTATAAATGTTAATAAATTTACAATTTTGTCAGAATTTAACATAAAATATATTTAAAATATTTCACCATATTATTACAGTAAGATCTTTTTCAAATAAAATTTTATCAAAACATTACTTACTCGTATATACGGTAGTAATTTAATCGGGCAGACTATGAGGTTAACTCAGAAAACATACTGAGGGGGAAAGAATAATGAACTAGTTGTTTGATAATGACAAAATACTAAATATAATCTATAGCTTATGTATCAATTTACAACCATAATATATAAAAAAGCTAACCTATATATATATATACAAGCTAACCTAAGTAAAAAATACAAATAAAGCAATGTAGCACATCAAGTGCATTAACTTCTAGTAGTTTTATAGAGATAATGTGGGGCCCACCAGTCCCAGGTAAAAATTATTACAAAATTTATAATATATGCATTATTTATACAGTTATTTGTAGTGTTACAATGGAAAAAATAGTTTCTTTTTTAGCCATCTCCATCTAGAATGACTAGGATGTGATCAAACTATTATTTCTAAATCTCACAAAATGTAAAAAATGTTTAAGATCACTAATGCATTTAGTTATATGACTTATTAACCCTTTGGATCCCAGGCGACGATGACATCGTCGCCAGAAGTGTGTACTAAGAATCCCAGGCGACGATGACATCGTCGCCGAAAAACTGTCGAAAAATCCCAGGCGACGATCTCATCGTTGCCACGTGTTAATTTAAATATTAAATTTCCGCGGGTTTTTTTCCCGGGGATTTCGACTAGTATTGGTATTAGAGTATACATCGAAGTCAAATATACTAATTTCACAAAAAAATTACGAAACGTATGTGTCTTGTTTTTATTCTCCATTGAGCAAACACGAGGCGCTCAGCTGACTTTTGGCGCACGATTGTTGCGGTCACTGTTTACTACTCAATCGCTACTGTATGGTTATGTTACGCTGTTTACTTTGTGTTTAGTGTAATGGATAGAGTTTTTTTGTGTTATTATGCGTTGTTTTTCTAATTTTTAGTGTAAATAGTTAAGTTTATAGTTTTATTTCACTTAGTAAGCTAGTGTTTTGTCGAAATGGATCGTGAAAACATCGCCGATAGACAAAGTGAAGTTGATAGGCAGCTAAATTACGATCTATCTGATGAAGAACTATTTTCTGATTCATCAGCTATATTTGACGACGACAGTGATGAGGACCCCACGTATTATCCTGATGACAGTGGACGTAGTAGTGCTCCGGTTTTTACAAATCAGGACATTACGTTAATTTTGAAGTTATACTTCTTTGCGCCCGTTAGACACTTTGGGATGGGATGTTGGTCGAGAAACCGCGTCACGCTGAAAAGTAAGAACAAATTTTTAAGAACTATCGATTAATCGATTGTTAATCGAAGAAATTTAATCGAAGAAATTACTGATAATGATAATATAGGTGTATAATATAATAATGAAGTCACGTATAATATATTGAAGATAAATATATTGAATAATATTGAAAAATGTCTTATATTTCATTTATATATCCTGTCTGTTTGTGTGCGTGAGTGGGTGTATGAGAATGGCCAAAGAAGTATAACTTCCACCGTGTGGTCCGACGCACACCCAATTTTTTATAACTTGTACTTATTACAGTAAAACTTTTTTTCAGCTTGTATGATACATATTAGTATCAAATTTTGTTACAGTATACAAAAATATATTTGGAACAAAATAAAAATACTGCCCACGGATAATTTTTTTTCCTTCTGCCCATAAAATGATGATAAACTTTAAAAATGTTTTGAAAAAAATTAATTTTTTAAAAATGTATATACATATACAAAAAAAGTCAACATGTAATGGCTTTTGTACATTGTTTTGGCTAGATAATATTGTAAAAAACATTTTAGTATAAAAAACTTCAATATAGCATGTGTATTAGAGGATTTATGAATATTTTCCCAAATGCTTGTATTTTTGTCATTTTTGGCCTGGGATTCTTCGCACAGTTTTTGAAAAACTGGTCTGGGATTTTTTGCACAAAAAATATTTTTTGGTCCTGGGATCCAAAGGGTTAAAACTTGTTAACACTTACAATAACTGATGTATGCTTTATAAGAAAGTTAAACATTTGATTTAAACATAAATTTTAAACAAGGTTGGATACGGTTACATTACCTTCCAAACAGAATCATTGGAATAACAGGGAGCATACAGAAGCTGTGCCAAGCTGAGAACAGGAGCATCTTCGCTATTGATTTCATATTTAACTTGGACTACCTCTGAGAGCACTACAGGACTGCTAATATCATTTACCTATACAAATCAACAATCAATATACATTTATTGACAAGTTAGAACACAAAAAAATCATATTTTTTACTTACAAAGTGTTTTAATATGATAAAACATTATCTAAACCTTTTCCATTATCTTGTAACATTCAAGTGTAAGTTCCGTTTCCAAGCAATATTTTTGTAAAATTCGAGCAGGTTTTATTGGTTGGACTCTGATATACCTCATGAGAATATGTCAAAGTTTCGTTCATTATATTGTTTTTAAACATTTGTAGGCTAAAGAAAATTGCAACTACTGTCAGCACAGAAATTATGTGTACCCAAGTTTGAAGGATTTTTAATAAGAAACTAAGAGACATATTTGCTTAAAAAGATATCTTGCAAAAGGCAAACAAACTGTTGAGCTGAACCAAATCTCCAATGGTCTACTTCAAGAACTATGTTCAGTGCTAGGTTCTGTGTTATTCATTCTTTTTACTGCAGATTTTCATAGACATCTAGAGGAATTCAACTACCCAGTTATGTATGCTGATGGCAGTCTTAGCAACTAGTTATATCAACAAGAATTACTTGAAATAAATACCTTTATATCTGTAAGTGTGGCTCAACAATATTGCCTGGTTAATGATCTTGTCTTCAACACCATGAAGACAAAGCTTTTGGCAAGCTCAAAGATGACATGCCAGGACTACCACGCATAGAAAACGTTGAGGGGACCAAACAATTGGGCATCACTTTCGATCAACATCTATCTTGGAACAACCATGTCAACAACCTCTGCTCCAAACTTAGTTCTTTTTGCCTTAAGAAGAGTCAAAGCTATTGCAACAACTTCAACTTTAAAAATTGCAAACCATGCTCTATTTTAGTCTCATTCAATATAGTAACATACTGTGGAGAGGTCCTCTGCTGGCAATCTCGAGTATGGAATCACTCTAAAGAGAGCAGTGAGGCAAATCTCCTCATTAGCATATCTCCAACCCCGTGAAAGCTGCAGGGATTCGTTCAAGAACTTAGGAATCCTTACAGTGGCATCATTATTCATAGTAGAAGTAATATCCTATGTCACAAAGCACAACCTCTTGAAAAATGAAGCTGTACACAATTACCAAACACGGCAAATAAGAAACTACCACCAGCCAGTACACAGAACTACTCTGCTTTCAAGAAAGCCAGCTTTTGCTGGAGCCCTCCTCTACAACAAACTTCCTGGGGAATTTAAAAGTTGCAATCAAAAAATGCTGAATAGAAGACTTCAAGACTGTTTGCTGCTTAAGTCAATATACAGCATTGAGGAATTTGAGGAAATTGTCTCTGACTGATAAACTTTAAAGAACCATTTGACGTTATTGTACTAATACTTATGAATCTTCTTACACCACAATGTGACCCATTTACTGTTCTCAATGATCATGTAAATAAAGATAATGTCTATTGTCTCTGACTGATAAACTTTAAAGAACCATTTGACGTTATTGTACTAATACTTATGAATCTTCTTACACCACAATGTGACCCATTTACTGTTCTCAATGATCATGTAAATAAAGATAATGTCTATTGTCTCTGACTGATAAACTTTAAAGAACCATTTGACATTATTGTACTAATACTTATGAATCTTCTTACACCACAATGTGACCCATTTACTGTTCTCAATGATCATGTAAATAAAGATAATGTCTATTGTCTATGACAAATCCAATCACACCTTGTTTTCATTGTTTGATTGTTCCTTATAACACATGCATTTTTAAACTGTAATACATGTTGTAATAATTTTTATCCTAGTTAGAACAAAAAAAAGGCTGGAATTTTAACTAGTTTTCCTTGTTCTTTACACTTATACTACTCAAAAACACGTTAATATATCACATTTATATTTTAATATGCTGTTGACAGGAATATCTTCAATAAGTTTTATAAATTTCAGAATCACTTTATATTCATCAATTTAAATTAATTTAAGTCACTTGAAATAAATTTAAATCTCTTTATATTGATCAATATAAATAAATTTAAATCAATTTTAACTGATTTTTTTACTTAGTCATATAAAAGTAATGAAACATAACTATTCATTTCCTAAGAATTACAACGTGACCAAGTAATTATTTTACAGCCTCTAGAAATCCAGAAAACTATGTTTCAGTAAATTTATAACCTTTTTTCTTGAAATGTTAAAATTCTGAAATTTATAAAACTTATAGACAACATTCTTCTCAATCACGTATTTAATATAAATGTGATTAATTAATTATTATTAATAAATATCAATGAATTCATAAAAATGGTTACTTTTATTAATAATAGTGAAAAGTTGATGTACTGTAAAAACTTGTTAAAATTCCAGTACTTTTTTGTTCTAGCGAGAATAAAAATTATTAAGTCGTAATGTACAATTAAATAAGGAAAACAATGGTGTGATTGGGCCAATCATAGGCCTCTTAGTTGCTTCAAACTTAGGTACATATAATGTCTTTGTTGACGGTAGTTTCCAGGTCTGTTGTGAGGAAGCAATAGTTGTGGAATATGAGAAAATTATGTGACACAAAATGTTTTAAAGAAACGATAAAGATCACATTGTTTTCCTCTCAGCAAATTATACTAGTGACAAATAATAACTCTTATTATCTTAAAAATGTTAATAATATGTAGTATTTTGTATAACGTACACTTCCATACAAATGATGGAAATAAAAATTTCACAATTTTAAACCAAAATCATAAAAACTAAAAAATTTTTATACAACTCATTCAAAAATGTAAACAAAGTAGATAAATTTATTTTATTAGGTTGTTCTTAGCAACATTTTAGTATCAGGTTTTATATATATATATATATATATATATATATATATATATACATCCTCTATTATATATTTTAGAGGATTGTTTGTCAGGTCAGTAATCAAATAATGTAACCATATAACATGTGTTCTATCCCAACTCCTTTTCTGTCTGTGTGTCTGTATATATTTTTTACAAAACTTTTAATATCTTAAAACCCTATTGACAAACAATATTGAATTATCGTATGAAAATTGATCTCAGAAAGACACATTTTTTGTAAAAAGGCTGTTTGTCTAAAATTATCAGTTTCAAAATAGCGGCTGTCTACAAATTTCAAAGTCAAATATCAAAAACCTACTTATTTTACCCAAAATTATTAAATAATATTTGTAGACTAATTTATGCCAAATGTTACCAGTTTATTAGCTATGTCTGGTGATAAATAACAGATTAGGTGATAAATAACAGAGAAATCTTAATTCTTGTGACTGAAAGCATTGTTATCTAAGTAGGAGTATTCAGAAAATTATTTATCAACCAATATTTTTAAATTGGCATGAGGTTGAATTTGGTAAAATATATTCTACAATTGTTGTGTCCTAACATTTTTGGATGAAATGTGTCGTTTAAATATTTTACTTTTGAAACTGATAATTTTAAACATGCAGCCTTTTTACATAAAATCTGTCCTCCTAAGATCAACGTTCATACAAAAATTCAATGCTGTGTGTCAAACGATTTTTGAGATATTAAAATGTTTGTAAAAAACATACATACACACAGACAGAAAATTAATAGAGAGAGTACACATGTTGTATTGCATTATTTGCTTGTATTGACCTGACGAACAATCCTTTAGAATATGTGACAGACAAAGCTGGACACCTAAAATGTTACTTCAAAAATCTCTTGCCTATGTTAAAGCTCAAACACTTGCACAGTGATTATAAATATTAAGCACTACTGCACTGATACTGCAATATCTTATTCAACATAACAACGATTTCACCAGATTTTGTATGTACTTTCCACAGTCAAGATATGAAAAAGGTTACCACAAGCTGAAGTCTTTATCGCGAAAGAAACTAGAACTGCATTGTTGTGGGCCAATTCAAATATGTGCCTCAGTTCAAATTAACTTTAACAAACAATGTTAATAACAAATTTAAAACGATCTTGATAATTAAAACAAAAGACTTTGTAAGATCAGCATGAAATTGACGAAGATTTGATGTACAAATTGATCGTCACAAGTATGAAGTATCGTATGCACTGGTGTTGAGAGTTATAAAATGGCTAAAATGACTATAAAATGACCTGGTGTTGCACAGGTTATGACTAAAAAAATAAAAAAACAGTACAGTAAGCAACAAAAATGAAGCTAATAAAAATCAGTGTTTCCCAAAGTCAAGGGGAATAATGAAAAATAAAGACTAAACGTAATTGTCAA